>JAXIVJ010013888.1:0-12500 GCA_036785665.1 Chirona hameri | reverse complement strand
TGGGCCTAACAAAAAGCGGATCATCCTAATTCCTAAGGCCAACAGCCAATCAACAGCCGCGTAACCCCGGCTGCAGCTGTAACGAACCTGCTGATTGCTCAACAGCTTCTACCCCACCAGTAACGGTTGGCAGCACTCAGGCGTTTGGGCGTTAAAAATCTACTACACCGTAGGGTTCCCATGTTAAATCGATGATATTCAGACGAAGCTAGCTCGTAACCTATAGAACATATTATACATCCGACTTCTGGACTAGATAGCTACAAGCCTTGGCTACAACGTTTTTATTTCCCATGTTTCGATATTCTGGGCGCAAATGGGTTAAATGGGCTCGGGCGTTAAACAATGTCGGAACGACCGCTGACCGCTTCCAAATGCTACTACAAGTACTGAGATATACACTACTTCGACTACTACTTCATAGGGTATTAATGATGACCGCTTCCAAATGCTACTATAGGTACTGAAATATACACTACTTCGACTACTACTTCATATATTTGCTGGAATTGAATTCAATAAATAAAGATATAATCTATGAAAATACAAGTTATTGATAGCAAACCATACCTTTAATTTAGAATACACAAAACAATTACCAGAAGAAGAAAAATATCTTGTCTAATTCATTTGGGCATTGCATTCCTTACTGTTCGTACTCGTTCTATTACCCTGGCCGGTTTATACAGCCTTGCCCTGGCCGATACCAACACTGTGGCTGAAACCGCACTCATGGCGATACCGACGCAGGTAAACAACACTGGGCCAGGTCCTCAACACAGGCATGGACTACTATAATATTCCATGACACAGGGGTTCACAAACGTGACGTCACACAACATTCCTCTTGTGTTACGCGCCTCAGCCTGGTACAACGTAGTGTGCATAACATGTTAAACAAAATACACTTGCATCATTTATGTATAGCTGACCAATGCTGGCACAATTTCATTGTTGTTATATGTTTTTACCCCACCTGCCATAGTCAGCACTGTAGGGACTTTGGTAAATATTAAGTACCCAATAATGGTAGGTACATATCTGCCACAAAAGTATGTAAGGATGATGAATGAATAACCTTCATCTAGCTTTGATGTTGTACCTTAAGTGAGAAAAAACATAAATTTCCAATACATAATTAATTTGCCATGATCCCAGCCAATAATACAAATAATCAGCAAATATATTGATATGTACATTGCAACCATGTGTTCAGACATACAACCACTGCTGTTTGATAACAAATAGTTGATGTTTGTGGTGATGCCAATACATTTATCACTCCCAAGTCCCAGGGTAAACTGTGGTAATGTTGGCCATTGGGTGCACCTAAATCTGGACAAATTCATGCCGTTAGTGAAATAGAGATTCACCAAAGTACCAAACTATCAACAAACCACCAACAGCAGAAAATAACCAGTGTTTGGAAGCATCCAACTTACTGATATTCTTTACAGACTGTGGTAAGATCCGACTCTGCACAGTCTGGGCAAATTTATGTCATTGGTGTTTCATGTTTAGGGTAAAGGTTCAATCTCTGGGCGCATCAAAATACCAGACTTCATGCTATTGGTGGCATCACGAGACTGACGCACAATAACAAAAGCACCGATACACCTGTTACACCAGACTTTTCATGCTATTGGTGGCAATGACTAACAGACTGAAGCACCAATGCACAGTTAATAGGGTAAAAGTCAAATTTTTGGACATATCCCAACCTCAGACTTTTCCTGCTATCAGAATGCAGACACTACTGACACATTGTTTACATTCTGATATCATGAAAAGTCTGAGGATAGGATGTGTCCATATCAGCACTTGAGGTTACTGCAGTTGACCCAAGCAGGAGAAACGTCACCATAACATTTTTAGTAGGGAAGGGGATTCAGGTGTTTGAGGGCCCGGCCAGGTGTTTACCCCCTTCACTCCCATTGGCCTAACAGAGATTTGGCCCTAGTTAAGCACAGGCTAAACTATGTGTGATTGTCAAGGAAATCATGTGCGTGTTCTCCATGTTTGCAGAACTTTCTTGACGTCTGGATCAGCCGGTCAAGCAAATCACACAAGGAAAATGGATAAACCACTGCATTTTTGTAATCGATAAACCACTGCATAAATATCTATCAGCTTCAACACAACTTTCAACACTCCAAATTTGCTCAAACGCTTCTTCATTCATCTTCCGCCATGATACTCAGCAAAAATTATTCAAGTTTAGGTCTAGTAGACTACACTACACGAAAGCAAGCAAAATGATACAAACCCTTCAACATGCAATCTCGGAAAACACAACAAGTTCAGAATTTTGAACTTTGCATTGTTCCGTCTGTGACGGGTCTGCAGAATTTCCTTGACGTTTCATCCGGGATATGCATGATGTGCCAGTGTAGCTCACCCAATGCATTTACTATCAGCTGAACTTGCTCAGTCACGCATCCTGACAACATGGATAACATGCACATGATTTTCAGGAAATCATGCATAGTGTAGTCTGGGCTTTAACCCAAATACTCAGCCAAAAGAATGTTGCATATTGGAAATGTGTTTGCAATTGCAAACTTCTAAAAGATTATCGGAACATTGCATGTTAGTAGTTACCCTGACGTATAAGTAGCCCTGGATGACGGTACAACAATATCTGACATTTAAAATTATAAACCAATAGACTTACCTCAACAGTCGTGCAATCGTCTCAACACGTCCAAAGCTCACAGTAAGCTATACAAATAAAGATAATATTCTCTTCTTATATTACGTTACGTTATGTTACAATACAATACAAATAGGCAATCCTACAAATATGCTGATTATACTCCAAAACCACCACCTAGGCGATCAGGAAATATGTGAGGGAAGTACGAACTGCTTCAAGGGGACTCGTCCCGTCATTTCGAATTGGCCAGCTGGCGGGTGAAAGTCAGGGAAATGACGTCACTGGAAACCTGTCTCTGCAGCAGCGGGTGGGCGAAGTGACGACAAGAATGTATTTTAATGCCCAAATTAATTACTAAAATAGACAAGCTTCGACATCACTGTCATCATCAGGTCTGAAGTTTTTTCATACCTGATAAAAACTTAAGACCCGATGTTGACAGTGATGTCAAAAGCATGTATATTTTATTAATTGATTTGGGCACTAAAATACATACTTGGCATGTTATGGATCATTTTTTTTTTACAATTATGTCAATCATACCAGCCATCCAGATAAAAACCCATTATACTGTATATGACCTGACGACAGGTGGTTCGTGGCGGCATCTGAGACGGACCGAGGTCCAATGACATCACGCAAATTATCTGTACAATCCTGGACGCCCCTCCTTCTTATACGGTCTTGTAACTATATTCGTATTCGGCGGCAATCTACGTGGAACCAGAAAAAGTCCTTCCATATTCTGGTCACTGTGGCTTCTGTGAAGTTTTCCTTCGTATCAAGCCAAGTGTATCATGTAGTGTAGTCGTGTAGTCATCAATTATCACTACTACCAAGTGTAAGTACTATCAAGTACAATCAAGTGTAATTTGCATGTATTTTAGTAGACCAAGAAGTGCACCACCCATCCTATTTTTTTTCCTATGTCGTTTAAGGGCGGAGGGGTTGGAACAGCAGGGCCACGCTTCTGCGTCGTCGTCAGAGGGTGGGAGGGGGGGGGGGAGGCGACGACAGTAGGGGCCGCCAGCCTTACGTCGCCAGAGGGAGGTGAGGGGGTAGCGACAGTTGGGCCGCCAGGTCACGTCCTCGGGGGACGGGGGGGGGAGGGGTACTGGGTCAGTCCCCGCTAGGTTCCCTCGTCTGCGCTCCCCGGGGGAGAGGGGGGGGGGGGGGGGGGGGGGGGTCGCGGGCCGGTGGCTCACGCTCACCACGGCCCCGATCACCCGACACACGCCGCTGCTGTTCCCACGGCTCACGGAGCCTACGTTAGGGCGTGCCCTAACGTGTGAAGCGGAAAGTCGAAAAGGTAAAGAAATAACATGGCAAAAAGTAAACACGCTAAAAGTAAAAAAAGAAGAAAAAAAGTGAAAGTACAGTGCTGGTACCCAAAACTAAGAAAAAATGTATATCAAAAGTTTGAGGTATGGCGTTTACCGTTTTATGCCACGACCCTTGAGGGTTGGAAGCAAAGAGCTAGGTATGTTCCAAATAGCTTAGAAGATAGCCACAGACCTCCTCTTTCCAAATCTGGTCTTGCTTTTGTTCCAGCCTTACAACAAGTTGGTCAAAGAGTGGCGCAAACAACACATGCCCTTCTGAGGGCACTACCAACAAGACTAAACAAAATGGTAACAAGATTCTTGTTAGGCTTGCTGAGTTGTACAGGAAACATTTGTCAAAACTAAAACAAAAAATGTATTTCAAAAGTTTGAGGTATGGCGTTTACCGTTATCTGCCACGACCCTAGAGGGTTGGAAGCAAAGAGCTAAGTATGTTCCAAGTAACTTAAGAGATAGCCCCAGACCTCCTCTTTCCAAATCTGGTCTTCTTTTTTTCTAGCCTCACGAAAAATTGGTCAAAGAGTAGCGCAAAAAACAAATGACACCAAGAGGGCACTACCAACAAGACTACAAAAAAATGGTAACAAGATTCTTGTTAGGCTTGCTGAGTTGTACAGGAAACATTTGTCAAAACTAAAAAAAAAAATGTATTTCAAAAGTTTGAGGTATGGCTTTTACCGTTATCTGCCACGACCCTAGAGGGTTGGAAGCAAAGAGCTAAGTATGTTCCAAATAACTTTGAAGATAGCCCCAGACCTCCTCTTTCCAAATCTGGTCTTCTTTTTCTTCTAGCCCCACGGCAAGTCGGTCAAAGAGTAGCGCAAAAAAAAGTATGACGTCACAGGCTAAACCAATCAACGGAGCGCAATTCTGAGGCCATTTTGTCAGCTCATAGAGCAGCCACGAGTCGACTATATACCCGTATAAGGCATCAAAACCCCGTTTGGAACAACTCTAAAAAAAAGAGGGAAGAGGAAAAAAAAGAGGAGCTTACCGGATTCGAACCGGTGGCCAATCAATTGCGAGGCAGGCGTTCTATCCACTAGACCACAATGGCTTGTAGGAGTTACGGCAGGCGATCCCATGTTCCCTATGGACATGGATCTTTCCCTAATCGATATTTGGCCTTCGGCCGGCAGCCTATTTTTGCAATTGCAGGTGCAATCGGCTTTTGACAGAGTTGAAACTTTGCAGGCAGTTTCTACAGGCAGTGCTGCACACCCTAATCAAGGTTTCGTCTCCAACAATTCGTTTGCCTGGGAGTACATGGCCTTACATGGCCTTTTTCGTATTTCCCCGTTGACTTGCAATGTTAAACTTCATGTTGCTGTTGCAGGTGCAATCGAGTTTTGACAGACTTGAAACTTGGCATCAGATCAGATGACGGTCTCGACTCGGGATCCTGAAAGTTTCGTCGCAAACAAACCGTTTCCCTGGCCTGGATTCAAGATGTACTGATCTCAGGCAACCTTAAGAAAACCCCTCCCGATCGAACAGCTCAGGTTGGTTTCCCAAAGGAAACACAATTCTAAAGAATAGTGTTATCCTTGTGAAACCAACCTTCGGTTATGCACGGGGCCTTGCTTTGGGGCAATGCCGGACCGAAGGTTGGTTTAGTCCGTTTTCTGTTTTTTTTAATATGGATGGGCCTATAAATAGCTTACCGGATAGTAGCCCCAGACCTCCTCTTTCCAAATCTGGTCTTCTTTTTCTTCTAGCCCCACGGCAAGTCGGTCAAATAGTAGCGCAAAAAAGTATGACGTCACACAGGCTAAACCAATCACCGGAGCGCAATTCTGAGGCCATTTTGTCGGCTCAAAGAGCAGCCACGAGTCGACTATATACCCGTATAAGGCATCAAAATCCATTTTGGGACAACTCTAAAAAAAAAGAGGAAAGAGGAGCTTACCGGATTCGAACCGGTGGCCAATCGATTGCGAGGCAGGCGTTCTATCCACTAGACCACAGTGGCTTGTGGGAGTTACGGCAGGCGATCCCATGTTCCCTATGGACCTTAATCGATATTTGGCCTTCGGCCGGCAGCCTATTTTTGCAATTGCAGGTGCAATCGGGTTTTGACAGAGTTGAAACTTTGCAGGCAGTTTCTACAGGCAGTGCTGCACACCCTAATCAAGGTTTCGTCTCGAACAATTCGTTTCCCTGGGAGTACATGGCCTTACATGGCCTTTTTCGTATTTCCCCGTTGACTTGCAATGTTAAGCTTCATGTTGCTGTTGCAGGTGCAATCGAGTTTTGACAGACTTGAAACTTGGCATCAGATCAGATGACGGTCTCGACTCGGGATCCTGAAAGTTTCGTCGCAAACAAACCGTTTCCCTGACCTGGCGTCAACTTTTACCAAATCTCGGCCACCTTAAGAAAACCCCTCCCGATCGAACAGCTCAGGTTTGTTTCCCAAAGGAAACACAATTCTAAAGAATAGTGTTATCCTTGTGAAATGCACGGGGCCTTGCTTTGGGGCAATGCCGGACCGAAGGTTGGTTTAGTCCGTTTTCTGTTTTTTTTATGGATGGGCCTATAAATAGCTTACCGGATAGTAGCCCCAGACCTCCTCTTTCCAAATCTGGTCTTCTTTTTCTTCTAGCCCCACGGCAAGTCGGTCAAATAGTAGCGCAAAAAAGTATGACGTCACACAGGCTAAACCAATCACCGGAGCGCAATTCTGAGGCCATTTTGTCGGCTCAAAGAGCAGCCACGAGTCGACTATATACCCGTATAAGGCATCAAAATCCATTTTGGGACAACTCTAAAAAAATGTCATTAAGGGAAAAAAAGAGCAGCTTACCGGATTCGAACCGGTGGCCAATCGATTGCGAGGCAGGCGTTCTATCCACTAGACCACAGTGGCTTGTGGGAGTTACGGCAGGCGATCCCATGTTCCCTATGGACCTTAATCGATATTTGGCCTTCGGCCGGCAGCCTATTTTTGCAATTGCAGGTGCAATCGGGTTTTGACAGAGTTGAAACTTTGCAGGCAGTTTCTACAGGCAGTGCTGCACACCCTAATCAAGGTTTCGTCTCGAACAATTCGTTTCCCTGGGAGTACATGGCCTTACATGGCCTTTTTCGTATTTCCCCGTTGACTTGCAATGTTAAGCTTCATGTTGCTGTTGCAGGTGCAATCGAGTTTTGACAGACTTGAAACTTGGCATCAGATCAGATGACGGTCTCGACTCGGGATCCTGAAAGTTTCGTCGCAAACAAACCGTTTCCCTGACCTGGCGTCAACTTTTACCAAATCTCGGCCACCTTAAGAAAACCCCTCCCGATCGAACAGCTCAGGTTTGTTTCCCAAAGGAAACACAATTCTAAAGAATAGTGTTATCCTTGTGAAACCAACCTTCGGTTATGCACGGGGCCTTGCTTTGGGGCAATGCCGGACCGAAGGTTGGTTTAGTCCGTTTTCTGTTTTTTTTATGGATGGGCCTATAAATAGCTTATTACCGGATAGTAGCCCCAGACCTCCTCTTTCCAAATCTGGTCTTCTTTTTCTTCTAGCCCCACGGCAAGTCGGTCAAATAGTAGCGCAAAAAAGTATGACGTCACACAGGCTAAACCAATCACCGGAGCGCAATTCTGAGGCCATTTTGTCGGCTCAAAGAGCAGCCACGAGTCGACTATATACCCGTATAAGGCATCAAAATCCATTTTGGGACAACTCTAAAAAAAAAAGAGGAAAGAGGAGCTTACCGGATTCGAACCGGTGGCCAATCAATTGCGAGGCAGGCGTTCTGTCCACTAGACCACAGTGGCTTGTGGGAGTCCCGGCAGGCGATCCCATGTTGCCTATGGACATGGATCTTTTCCTAATCGATATTTGGCCTTCGGCCGGCAGCCTATTTTTGCAATTGCAGGTGCAATCGAGTTTTGACAGAGTTGAAACTTTGCAGGCAGTTTCTACAGGCAGTGCTGCACACCCTAATCAAGGTTTCGTCTCGAACAATTCGTTTCCCTGGGAGTACATGGCCTTACATGGCCTTTTTCGTATTTCCCCGTTGACTTGCAATGTTAAACTTCATGTTGCTGTTGCAGGTGCAATCGAGTTTTGACAGACTTGAAACTTGGCATCAGATCAGATGACGGTCTCGACTCGGGATCCTGAAAGTTTCGTCGCAAACAAATGGTTTCCCTGGCCTGGTATCAAGATGTACCGATCTCAGGCAACCTTAAGAAAACCCCTCCCGATCGAACAGCTCAGGTTTGTTTCCCAAAGGAAACACAATTCTAAAGAATAGTGTTATCCTTGTGAAACCAACCTTCGGTTATGTATGCACGTTAACTACCTGAACACGCTTACTCCGCTGAAAGCACGAGAGCCGGTGTGGGTCCATGTAAAAGGATGAGTGGTGCCCTTGGAATTTTCGACTTGTGTATCTGTTTGAACTGCGTGATTCAGAACAGCATAGAATGTTATTAAACTCACTCGCTAATCAAGAATGAATAAATCAATAAATATGAATAAATCAAGAACCAACTTTGCCACTTGCATCGCATTATATCCACCGCGAAGCATCGTACACGTCTAAGCTTTAGCGAATAGGAACTTTTGAATGTGTGGCAAAATATCATAATATCATAAATGGCAAAATTTCACTTCTTTGTCTCATAGATTTAAGTAAATGTTTTCATGTCATTGACCACGACAAACTTCTCTTCAAGCTCCAGACTCGGCATTAATACTACTTGGTTTCAAAACTATTTAAATGGTCATACCCAGAGTGTTAGCTATACCGGCTCAGACGGAAAATTCCAAATTTCTTGCCCTCGAGCTATCAATCAGGGAGTATTCCAAGGTTCGTCCCTCGGCCCTATCCTCTTTTGCGCTTTTGCCAATGACCTGAGTCTCCATGTAGCCGATGCATTCGTAGTGCAGTACGCTGACGACACTCAGGTCTTAGTCTCAGAACCCAAATCTTGCCTGCCAGCGCTTATCGCTCGCATGGAATCGGCTCTATCTTCTCTTGGCGGCTATTTTCACAGCAACGGCCTCAAAGTTAACGTAACCAAGTTCGAGCTTCTCACACTCGGAACCCGACAGAATTTGCGCTCACTTCCGTCCTTTACGGTTAACTTCCGCGGTACTTCCCTGACCCCCACTACTCAAGTAAAAAACCTTGGAGTTATCTTTGATCAGCATCTCTCGTGGGACCCTCATGTGACTGCCGTCTCACGTAAATGCTGCGGCATCCTGACTGGCCTGTCCCACCTCAGACACTACCTTCCACCCGAAACCCTCCCGGAAATTGTCAACGCCCTCGTGATCTCCCACATCCGATACTGTCTGGTTGTTTACGGCAACGGCTCCGCCAAAAATCACCTTCGCATCGAGAAGGTTATTAACTTTGCGGCTCGAGTCATCTCGGGAAAACGTAAATATGACCACGTATCGGGTGTGCGTGATTCACTTCGGTGGCTTGACGCTCCTAGTCTCTCCCACTATCAAACCCTGTGCCTGCTCCAGAAAATCCGTAGTACCGGCCAGCCGGAATCACTCGCAAACCTGTTTACTGCCAATCGTGAACGGCCCGATCGCGGTAGGTGTACTAGGCAGGACGATCAGCTGTTTGTGCCTGGGGCGCGTACTGAGGCCGGGAAAAGGAGATTCGGGTATCGAGCCGCCCACATGATGAACTCACTGCCTCCGGATTTCCCTACGATGTCTGTGGGACGGTTTAGGAGGGCGCTCAAGGTCGAGCTGCTCACATCGAACCATGTTACCTGATCTGACTGTGATGAATGTCGTACGCTGTGCTGTGTGTCATGTGTCATGTCTAGATTAGTTCATTTTAAAAGAGTGATTTATTTTTATCCGTTTGTTCGCCCTATTTACAACTGACTGAAAACCGTAATAGCCACTGTTTTTGTGGATGGTTTGCATTTGGTACAATACAATATGGCACCAGCTTGTGCCGAGTCGCCATGGCAACGGCTTTGCTCAGATCGGAACTCAATCCTGCTGAAGCGGGCGTTTTGAGCTTAGCGAGTCGATCAGTGTGGAAAACCGTAGTGAAAAGATCGTGATTATCTTGGTGAACAGCTTTAAACTTACCTAAACAGGCAGAGCTGAGCGTGTTACTGACTTTGAACACGGCTGTATAGCCGTGTCCAAAGTTAGTACCACGCTAAGTACTTCGTTTTATATGCGTACTTTAAACAAAAAAAATACAGGTGAATACAGGTAAATAAGGCGGCCTGATTAGCTCAATCGGTAGCGGCCTGATTAGCTCAATCGATAGCGGGCTGATTAGCTCAATCGGTAGCGGCCTGATTAGCTCAATCGATAGCGGCCTGATTAGCTCAATCGGTAGCGGCCTGATTAGCTCAATCGATAGCGGGCTGATTAGCTCAATCGGTAGCGGCCTGATTAGCTCAATCGATAGCGGGCTGATTAGCTCAATCGGTAGCGGCCTGATTAGCTCAATCGATAGCGGCCTGATTAGCTCAATCGGTAGCGGCCTGATTAGCTCAATCGATAGCGGCCTGAGTAGCTCAATCGGTAGCGGCCTGATTAGCTCAATCGATAGCGGCCTGATTAGCTCAATCGGTAGCGGCCTGATTAGCTCAATCGGTAGCGGCCTGATTAGCTCAATCGATAGCGGCCTGATAGCTCAATCGGTAGTGGCCTGATTAGCTCAATCGGTAGGGGCCTGATTAGCTAAATCGATAGCGGCCTGATTAGCTCAATCGATAGCGGCCTGATTAGCTCAATCGGTAAGGCATTGGTCTGCGGACCCGGGTTCTAATCCCGGTGCCGCCCGCTCTTCAGACCAGTTCCCCCGATTGACTACTGCGGGTGTGATGTGGGCTCCCACACGTTAGCCGTAACCTTAGGAGGAGCAGGAGCCCCCTGTAATTGGGCGCCGATGACCCGTTGAGGGTGTGAGATAATACAAAAGCGTATCATCGCCAAGGTACGATCAGTCCCGACCTACAGATCTGACGTCTAAATCTCTGATTTCCTCGTTCACCAGGAGTAGCCGAATACTGCAGCGATAATATCAAACCATTCGCTATGAAGTGTTCAGTAAACCAGACGACCCTGACCTTGGTTCTACGACCGCCACCAACGCCGTTGCAAACCCTCTTTCTACCGTAGTAATTGTCTACCATTCGTGTTTGAACCCAGTGTTTGAGCTCTCCCTCTACGCCTACGCCTCTAGCATTTCCGCCTCGGCCACGTCCACGGACCACTTTCGTCGCCGCGCCAAACCACCCTTCCACGGTGGCAATTTTCGACGCGCCACATCCGTATTTGAAGGCTGTGTTTGAACTCTGGGAGAGAGCGCGTCCTGCAGTGCCGCGGGCCGTGCCCGCAGAGCGCCGCCAGACCCTATCTGGCCAACTCGGACACTTCAGAGGCATCTGTCTGCAGGTGTCAGAGGCGATATTTATTGCTCGGCGTCGCCGCAGCTCAAACTAAGGCAGTTACCAAGGTCTGCTGATGGATGAGTCGAACTTGTCGGCGCCGCTGACCTGTGTCTGGGGACGCCGCAGATGTCCCGGATCTGTCTCGTCTCTCTCGTCTACCTCTCATCTCCCTCCATACTCCCAGACCCCAGACCCCCCCCCCCGACCAGCCTCAGCCACCAGCCCCAGTCCCCCTCAGCCCCCCCCCCCCCGCCCAGACCCAGACCCAGACCCAGACCCAGCAGCCCCCGCCCCCCAGCCCCAGTCCCAGACCCAGACCCAGACCCAGACCCAGACCCAGACCCAGACCCAGACCCAGACCCAGACCCAAACCCGGCGCCAGCCCCAATTTTACCCCCCCCCCCGGTATCTTCCGAACCAATGAAAGCAGCGGGACGCGCAAGGCGTCGATCGAAAGCTCTCAAGCCGATGAATATAATGTATACACGAAATTCTTAAAATAAGGTCACTTTAAAAAAAGAGTAAGATGCTCACGATGGTCACAAAGATGGTCACGATGTTCACAAAGGTCAACATTGCGGTATTTTAGTTTTTGGGACATACTTTCCACCCAAAGCCTTAAATCGCGACTATTATCGCACAAGGTGCTCTCAAAGGTATAGTGCATCTCCCGTATAAGCGAAAGTGAAATTGTAAGCAAAGGTCAAGGTCAGGTCACAAAAGGTCTAAGAAAACCATGCGACACATTTTGTATGGGTTATTTTACACGTAGAATTTGATAGTAGCATCCATTTTCACAACCTGACCCCATCAATGGCCCTCAGGTCAAGGGGAGGCCACAATAAGTGCAAAATTTGAAATTGATTAATATAAATAAAAAGGCATGTTTCTAGACCAGTTTTTGTCTCAGAAATAGAGCGGTGGTATTTATTTGTCTGTATCCGGTCACTAAAAGCCAAAAAACGTAACTTTAACAAAATGATGTCATGAGTTACTTATACTTGGGAGACCAAGTCAGTAAAAAATAAAGAGATTTCTTTGAAATTTGGTTTAAGTATCGTCCATACTTAGTTCTCTAACATTCCGTTTTTTGAAATCTTAAAAAAAAATGC
>JAXIVJ010013887.1:10000-15000 GCA_036785665.1 Chirona hameri | reverse complement strand
CGGGACTTCAGCACATGGAGTTCATTGGAATTGGAAGGTGCTGAGTCCAGGATTTGTGTGTCATCCGCGTAGGATAGCAGGCGACCATGGGGTAGGAAACAGGACAGGTCATTTACAAAGATTAGGAAGAGGATTGGGCCCACGATGGATCCCTGTGGGACCCCGTGGGAGAGGGGAAGCGCCGCTGTGGAGCCTCCGCGGACGAGTTGGGAGCGGCCGGAGAGGTAGCTGCTGAACCAGCAGGATGAGATGCCGTACCACCGGAGCTTGTTCAGAAGCATCGAGTGGTCGATGCTGTGGAACGCCCTGCTCAAGTCAATCGAGGTCAGTGACGCGACGTCACCAGCATCGACCTTCCGAGCCGCCCATTCGACAACATCGAGGAGGGCATCTTCGGTAGAATGGGATGGGCGGTAGGCATATTGGAAGGGGGAGAGGATGTGGTTAGTGATTAGGTAGGAACTGAGCTGTGAGCACACTACTTTTTCGAGAATTTTAGACAAGGCTGGGAGGATTGAGATTGGACGAAAGTTGCCGGGAACATGAGGGTCGCCAGACTTGTGAATAGGAGTGACAATGGCAACTTTCCATGCATCGGGGAAGGTTAGGGTGGAAATGGATGTGTTGATTAGGTGAAGGATGTGGGGGGCGATGGCAGGAAGGCAGCTCCTGATGGCAGAAATCGGCATGTCGTCAACACCGACCGCCCCCGACACACTCAGCCGACTTATCACGGTCGACAACTCAGGCAGTGGGGAGCGAAGGCCGACGCAGGCACTCTGTAAGGCCGCGGGCCGGCGCTAGAAACACCGGCTTGACCGGCGGCCCGGGTAGCCTCGGCAGCAACGCGACCGCCGACTGCAGTAAAATGTTCGTTGAGTAGGTCGGCGCTCAAGCGGGTCTCGCCTCAATCTAGAATCTCCAGCAAATAATGTGATGCTACTTTGCACCACTTTTCCAAGCGTAGCCCAGTCAGAGCGCCGTTCAGATTTACCATTTATACATTGGTCCCTTGGGGGCGCCTCGATGTTTCACCCGCCAGGGCTGGTGGCGCCACCACACAGTGTGGGAACGGCCTTCCGGCGCAAGATGTCTGTCAAGGTATCATATGGATGTCAGTGCTCACCTGTCTCACCGACATGACAACGACACGGGTTACGTTAGTCATGGGACAGTGGCGGTGTCGCCGATTTTTTATCACCGCTAGGTCTGGCTTGAGGAACGCTGCCACTAAATCAAAACAAACTATTTTGGACAGTGTATGTATGATGTTTTACGCTGATATTCTAATGCTGAGCCACATTGAAGATGACTGAGGTCCTGTCATGTGTTTGCGCCCATCATATCTTTAGTTTGGGATGTGTAGTTATTTTTAACAGCGTTTTGCTAACTCACGGTACGGCGGTACCCAATCAACTGACACCGACATGCGTTGGTTGGCGCGTCGGAACATTTTTTCACCTCTGCCGGCGCGGCCCGGCCCGTGGCGACGCTTTTGACAAACTAATATCTCTGCAACCGCACGTCCGATTGACAAGCCGGCTTCCTTGCTGAGCAGCCCCATCCAATCTATCCTGTTTAAGACCAATGCCGAGTGCCGACTCACGTGGGTGACTACCAGTGTTCGTCACGGGCCCACCAACCCCCAGCCCGGCCCGGCCCAGGCCCATGAACACCAAGCCCAGGCCCGGACCAGGCCCGATCAAATTCATAATATTGAGGCCAAGGCCCGGTCCGGCCCGTTCAGATTAAGCATATCATTATTTTCACCAAATTTGCAATCATTATCCTATCATATTTACTTGTATACTATAAATGTGAAACAATGAACCAACTATGCTAACCCAAAAAAAACACAGCAACAGTGTGTTGCTGTGTAAGTGAACTGCTGGTTAAAATATTTTTGAGCTCTGACCTGAGCTTGTGCGACGCGCGCATTACTTCAAAATTGTCCGGCCCAGGCCCAGCCCATGACCCATAGGGCCAGCCCAGCCCAGCCCGTGATTAACTCTGGTGACTACCACTGGCGCGTGGCGCGTGCCGCGTGAGGGATGTTGGAAGGTGTTTCCTCGCAATAACTCCGCAACGGCTGAGCCGATTGTGTTCAAATTTGGTGTGTGTTTAGGGACCCCTCAGCCACCACTTTCCCACAAATTATTGGCGGGGTGCCTCTGCACGTGCGCACTTGCACACCCCTATTATATATCTCAGGAACAGCTGAGCCGATTGCGTTCAAATTTGGTGTGTGGTTAGGGACCCATCAGCCGCCGCTTTCTCACAAGGCAGGGATGGGGTGACCCTGCACGTGCGCAGGTGCGCACCCCTATTCTATATCGCAGGAATGGCTGAGCCAATTGTGTTCAAATTTGTTGTGTGATTAGGCACCTCTCAGCCGCCACTTTTCCACAATCAGGGGTGGGGTGCCTCTGCACGTGCGAACGTGCACTCCCCTATTATATATATGTATATATATATATATATATATATATATATATATATATATATATATATATATATATATATATATATATATATATATATATATATATATATATATATATATATATATATATATATATATATTATATATATATATATATATATATATATATATATATATATATATATATATATATATATATATATATATATATATATATATATGTATATATATATATATATATATATATATATATATATATATATATATATATATATATATATATATATATATATATATATATATAACGGCTGAGCCGATTGTGTTCAAATTTTGTTCGTGGTTAGAGACCTCTTAGCCGCCACTTTTCTACAAGTCAGGGGTGGGGTGCTTCTGCACGTGCGCACGTGCGCACCCTTTTTGTATCTCAGAAACTACTTGCCCGATGGAGTTGAAATTCACCATACATTTTCTTCGCGCTCGCTCGTTCACCGCCAGCTTCGGCGTCTTACTGGTTACGCTCACTTGTCCTTCCGTGGTGTAAGGGAAGAATATGCATATGAGCGACCCGACCCGGCCCGTGGCGACGCTTTTGAGAAGCTAATATCTCTGCAATCGCACGTCCGATTGACAAGTGGGTTTCTTTGTTGAGCAGCCCCATCCAACCTACCCTGTTTGAGACCAGTGCCGACTCACGTGGGTGACTACCACTGCGCGTGGCGCGTGCCGCGTGAGAGGTATTGAAAAGTGTTTTCTCGCAACAACTCCGAAACGGCTGGGCAGATTGTGTGCAAATTTGATGTGTGGTTAGGGACCCCTATGCCGCCAATTTGACACAAGTCAGGGGTGGGGTGCATCTGCACGTGCGCACGTGCACAGCCCTATTCTATATCTCACCAGTGCCAGTACCAATGCCAGTACCGGTGTCAGTACCAGTGTCAGTGCCTATCCCAGTCCCTATCCCAGTACCGATCCCAGTACCGATCCCAGTACCGATCCCAGTACCGATCCCAGTACCGATCCCAGTACCGGTGCCAGTACCGATCCCAGTACCGATCCCAGTACCTATCCCAGTACCTATCCCAGTACCGATCCCAGTACCGATCCCAGTAACGATCCCAGTACCTATCCCAGTACCGATCCCAGTACCGATCCCAGTACCGATCCCAGTACCGATCCCAGTACCGATCCCAGTACCGATCCCAGTACCGATCCCAGTACCGGTCCCAGTACCGATCCCAGTACCGGTGCCAGTACCGATCCCAGTACCGATCCCAGTACCGATCCCAGTACCGATCCCAGTACCGATCCCAGTACCGATCCCAGTACCGGTGCCAGTACCGATCCCAGTACCGATCCCAGTACCGGTGCCAGTACCGATCCCAGTACCGATCCCAGTACCGATCCCAGTACCGATCCCAGTACCGATCCCAGTACCGATCCCAGTACCGGTCCCAGTACCGATCCCAGTACCGATCCCAGTACCGATCCCAGTACCGATCCCAGTACCGATCCCAGTACCGGTCCCAGTACCGATCCCAGTACCGATCCCAGTACCGGTGTCAGTACCGATCCCAGTACCGCTGCCAGTACCGATCCCAGTACCGGTGCCAGTGGTAATGTTAGTGACGATGCTGGAAACGGAGTCGTTATTGGTACCGATGCCAGTACCGATGTCAGTGATGGTGCTGGTGACGGAGTCGTTATTGGTGCCAATGCCAGTGACGGTGCTGGTGACGGAGTCGTTATTGGTACCGATGTCAGTGACGGTGCTGGTGACGGAGTCGTTATTGGTACCGATGCCAGTGATGGTGCTGGAGACGGAGTCGTTATTGGTACCGATGCCAGTGATGGTGCTGGAGACGGAGTCATTATTGGTACCGATGCCAGTGATGGTGCTGGTGATGGAGTCGTTATTGGTACCGATGCCAGTGATGGTGCTGGTGACGGGGTCGTGATTGGTACCGATGCCAGTGATGGTGCTAGTGGCGGAGTCGTTATTGGTACCGATGCCAGTGATGGTGCTGGTGACGGAGTCGTTATTGGTACCGATGCCAGTGAGGGTGCTGGAAACGGAGTCGTTATTGGTACCGATGCCAGTGATGGTGCTGATGACGGAGTCGTTATTGGTACCGATGCCAGTACCGATGCCAGTGACGGTGCTGGTGACGGAGTCGTTATTGGTACCGATGCCAGTGATGGTGCTAGTGACGGAGTCGTTATTGGTACCGATGCCAGTGACGGTGCTGGAAACGGAGTCGTTATTGGTACCGATGCCAGTGATGGTGCTGGCGACGGAGTCGTTATTGGTACCGATGCCAGTGATGGTGCTGGAGACGGAGTCGTTATTGGTACCGATGCCAGTGACGGTGCTGGAGACGGAGTCGTTATTGGTACCGATGCCAGTACCGATGCCAGTGATGGTGCTGGAGACGAAGTCGTTATTGGTACCGATGCCAGTGATGGTGCTGGAGACGGAGTCGTTATTGGTACCGATGCCAGTGACGGTGCTGGAGACGGAGTCGTTATTGGTACCGATGCCAGTACCGATGCCAGTGAT
>JAXIVJ010013886.1:5000-35943 GCA_036785665.1 Chirona hameri | reverse complement strand
ATATATATATATATATATATATATATATATATATATATATATATATATATATATATATATATATATATATATATATATATATATATATATATATATATATATATATATATATATATATATATATATATATATATATATATATATATATATATATATATATATATATATATATATATATATATATATATATATATATATATATATATATATATATATATATATATATATATATATATATATATATATATATATATATATATATATATATATATATATATATATATATATATATATACTCTACAGGAAAAAATAAAATCGGATCTTTCGAGTATATTGTAGGACCCTGACGAAGGGTGTTACAATATACGCGAAAGCTCCGCTTTTAATATTTGTATTGTGGAGTAAGTCCTCTTTGTATTTAATCTTCATCTGCGATCTCTACGTGCTTTGACCCTTCCGGTCTCACCAGAGACTCCTCTGACCTTCCAAGAAGCCCCTCTTGTGTGTCAAGGGGCCCATTCGGCCTGTTCAGAGGTCCTTCCGACCTGGCCAGGGACTGCACTGGCTGCTTTGTCGCCCTGCCGACATGCTCAGGGACAGGGGCGGCGGATTGCGGGGCGCAGGGTACTCAAAGTCCCCCCCTCAAATGAAAATACTGGGGAGGGGAAGGGTCATGTTGCCCCAGATTGAGCAGGCTAAAATCTGGGGGGGGGGAGGGAACTACCCTTTGACCCCAGGATTTTCGACTGGGGGTAATTTTGGGTACCATGCCCCCGCAATCCGCCGCCCCTGCTCAGGGGCTCCTCCGACCTGCCCAGGGGCCCCTCTAGTCTGGTTAAGAACTCATCCGGTATGTTCAAGGGGCCTTCCGACCGGCCCAGGGACCCTTTCGGTCTAGCCAGGGGCCCCTCTGACTTGCCCAGGAGCTCCTCCGATCGGCCCAGCGACTCTTCTGGTCGGCCTGCGTTGGCTGCTTTGTCGCCCTTGCCGACATGCTCAAGGGGCCCTCCGACCTGCCCTGGGGCCCCTCCGTGCTGGCCAGGGGCCACTTCGGCATGTTCAGGGGCCCTTCTTACCCGCCCAGGGATCCTTTCGGTCTGATCAGGGGCCCCTCCGATCTGCGCAGGGGCCCTTTTAACTTTCCAGGGGCCCTCTGGTCTCTCCAGGGGCCCTTTAACCTTCTAAGGGGCCCTTCCGACCTAGCAAGGGACTGCGCTGGCTGCTTTGTCGCCTTGCGACATGCTCCGAGGGCCATCCGACCTGCCCTGGGCCCCTCCGTGCTGGCTAGGGGCTCATTCGGCATGTTCAGGGGCCCTTCTGACCCACCTAGGGTCCCTTTCGGTCTGGTCAGGGCCCTATGACCTGCACAGGGGCCCTCTTAACTTCCAAGGGGCCCTCTGGTCTGTCCAGGGGCCCTCCAACCTGCTCAGGGGCCCTTACTACCTGGCAAAGGACTGCGCTGGCCGCTTTGTCGCCCTGTCGACATGCTCAGGGGCCTCTCAACCTGCCCAGGGGCCCCTCTGTGCTGGCTAGGAGCCCATTCGACGTGTTGAGGGGGCCCATTCGACGTGCTCATGGGGCCCTCTGACCCGCTCAGGGGCCCTTTCGGTCTTGCCAGGGGCCCCTCTGACATGCACAGGGCTGTTTTGAATGTCCAAGGGGCCCTCTGGTCTTTCAGAGAGGGCCCTGGTGGCCCTAAAGGGCCTCTGAAGTCCGCTAAACTCTTTAAAGACCACGCTTCGTGTAGTAAAGAGCCTATGATACCGCGCTTCGCGCGGTCTCGTCGGCCCTTTTCGGCGCGCGCAGCGCGCCGAAAAGGGCCCTCGCGCGCCAAAAAGGGCCCTCCAGGCCTCTAGGGGGGGGGGGGGGGGGGGGCGGCCGTCCCCGCCGCCCTCCCCTTGGCTACGTGCCTGTGGGTATCAATACCGTTGGCGTGGTGCACTGGTGCACCTCAGATAGGATCATTAACATCATATCACGGCTTGGGCGCTGAGTATCAATGGCGTTGGTGCGGTGCGCCCACGGCAGATACCTAATTAACAGGTGGTGGTTAGTCGAGCGGAACACAGAGGAGCATGCCGATATTAACAAAGAGGAGTATGCCGATATTAACCGCAAAGGTGCAACCTAAAACCACAGTAATGAGGCCAAACCCAGAAAGCGTGAAACGTAATCAGGAATGGGCAAACACTCTTATGCTGTGGCCCCATGAGCTCTACGGGATATAACTCAATCCTGATTGGGAAATGAAACGAGATGGCGGCTCAACACTCCTGCGACGTTGTGAAGAGGTGGCTTTGAAGAGGAACATTCATTGGACGTAGTGTAGCTGTGGTCTCCGCTGTACGCCTCACTACGATCTTCCGGGCGTTGTGCTCCAAAGTACAAAGCAACGGTAGGTACATGACATTATATAACGCTCTGTCAGAATACCCTCGACTGCTTGAGAGACGGGGACGGGATAGCTATTAGGTTTTTGAGCATAAAAGATGCAGCGTACTTTTCTCGATTTTCCGGCAAAATGTGTAACGGGTCGAAGCTCTAAGGAGAAAGAAGATCAATATATAAAATAAGACGAAGTGTACCTCATACAGAGGCGCACACAAGGGGGGAGAGGGCACACGAGCCGGTGCCCCCATTATGAAGTGCGGGGCCCCTCTGAGGCGGCCTCGTGGGGCCCCCTCTAAGGCGGCTCCGATATTTCCCACTTCGCGCGTTCGGCATCTACTCTGTCGGGGATAATTTTCAGTTGGAAAATTATCGCTCCGCAGAGCGTTCGGTATCTGCAAGCAGAGGCGCACACAAGGGGGAGGGGAGAGGGGGGGGGGGGGGTCACACCGGCCCGTGTCCCCCCTTACGAAATGCGGGGCCCCTCTGAGGCGGCCCCGGGGGGGCTGAGGCCATTGTATGGTTGTATTAAAAAATCCGGATTTATTTTACAAATGAAAGTAAAAGTTTTACCTTTTATTTTTTCATCCGAAGGGCACAGAGGCGCACACGGGCTCGTGCCCCCTTTAGTGCATCTCATTAAAGTGCACATCGAGTAAGGAACGAGTTCTGCCATCTCATGGAATCTCGAAGGTTCCTTATCGCATAAATGCTAGTAAGGCTATACAAGGACCATTTTCCCATTTCGGTATAAATTACCCGTTACTCACCACGAAATCGGCTAATGGGCACCGCCCTGCCGTTAGTACGCTCGCAGCCATGACCAATTGCCCCTGGCTGACGGTGTATTCATTTATCGGTCTACTAAAGGCAAAGAAAGATGGCCGTCGTATGTAACGAATGAATCTGACGACGTTTTCTCTCGAACAGTGAAGGAAATTATTGACGGTTGTTAGGTTCGGAAAATACGACCCAGATACAAATCGCTGTTACACCAATGCAAAGTCCACGACGCCAGAGCTGATAATGGTGACAATAATTGTTGATTTACAATGGTCGAAGCTAATTACTTACAACTGAACTAGTAAGGAGGTAATTGTAAATTAATTAACGAGTCCAGGTTAAGCAAAGTCCGAAATTTAACAGGGAAGAATGGAGCCGAAGAGATGGAAAATTTACCATTAGAGGGCTAGGGCTGGACTAGTGGGCATTGTGAAGCTGCCGGTGAGGGACTATCACGAGATAGGATCGTGAAGGAACAGAGTGAACACGCCTAATGCAAAGTATACTGATTTAGCGCACGATGTGTGGCGAGGGCGTTGAGACACATATGATGAAAGGGTTTCGAAGCTAACGTGAAGGCCAAGGCTTAGAGCATTCCAAAGGACAACCGAATGAAGTATACATAGTAACTGTATTAGGGGTAAGGGTGCGAGGAGGTACTCTAAGAGCCCCGGAGCTTGTAGAAGAGGCCTGACGACTTGTATGCGCGGCTCCTATGTCGAAAATCTATCAGCGTGGCGAAACATGTAAATGAAAGTGCTCGTGGAAAATTATGCCCAGACCGAGTGATATCGGCTGGCCGCATATCACAGGGAGGTTACAAGTAGTTAAGGCCGAGACTTCGCGTGCCAAATGCCAGAGGATGATAGGTTGACGCAGAGAAAAGAGGGCGATGGAGGAAGGCATAAGAGGGAGGAGGAGGCTAGACGTGCCTCAGAAGTCACTCACGGTTAAACGAGGAGATCTCCTAAAGAGGTCCCGGGCACCCGTAGTCGGTACATAGGCAAGGACATCCACGTAATCCGCCATCGGTGCCGGCCGACGTTAACTCAGGCAGTTGGTCCGGCGGAGCCCCAGGTTTGTGGGCCCGGATGGAGGTCATAGGTCCGGCGGAGTCCCAGGTTAGTGGGCCCGGATAGAGGACCCAGGTCCGGCGGAGCCCCAGGTTGGAGGGGCCGGACAGTAGGTATAGGGGCCTCTCCCGGACAGAGAGGATAAGACGGGTAGTAAAGCGTTGATGGTGTTTCATATAAGTCCTATGGATAAACTAGCTCCCTTTTGAAGTAGTATTTGTATAGTGAAGTATTTATTGATGAGGACATTTATCCTACCTGGGAAACGATCATCCTGCTGGCATCCGGCACTACTGGGAGGGAATTTTTGGGGACGGACAAATAATTATGGGGCGAATGAAAGCGGAATGTCTGTAGCCGAGAAAGTGGCAGTGCGGATGACGACGGATACATCTTAGGTTAAGGCCCAGTAGGAGTGGCCCGAACTCTGCCTGGACAGCCGTATGGATCATCACTCGAAAGCAAGCACAAATTATAAGCGCTGTCATACGACAAGTGGATGATTAAGTTTTGGAGTTAAGCAGATGTTTAATGGGGAGGGGAACTGGACGGATGACGTAACTTATGCCCCGACTTAAGGTTTTAAAGGAAGATCGGGATCACGGAAGTTGGCAATGGTCACCATGACGTCACACCCGACGATAATCCTATACCCTCCCCGTTGTTAGTCCTCACCCTCATGGTCGATACCCTGCCTCCCGTCCTCGAGCAGTGAAATGACATGTGGTTGAACCAGCCTATACGATGGACCAGGATGATCAGCCTCTCAATTTTTTTTTAAAGCATCAGATGTTTTGTACGCGGAAGGGGACCTGTACGCTACGTCTACATTAGTCTCTACATCTACGTCACCATCTACATCTCTACATCTGTCTCTACATACTCATCACTTCCAGTGGACCTGGACCTACGAGCCTGTCAGGTCTCACTCCAGGCCGTCCATATCTCATCACTTCTAGTGGACCTGGACCTACGAGCCCGTCAGGTCTCACTCCAGGTCGTCCATATCTCATCACTTCTAGTGGACCTGGACCTACGAGCCCGTCAGGTCTCACTTCAGGTCGTCCATATCTCATCACTTCTAGTGGACCTGGACCTACGAGCCTGTCAGGTCTCACTCCAGGTCGTCCATATCTCATCACTTCCAGTGGACCTGGACCTACGAGCCCGTCAGGTCTCACTTCAGGTCGTCCATATCTCATCACTTCCAGTGGACCTGGACCTACGAGCCCGTCAGGTCTCACTCCAGGTCGTCCATATCTCATCACTTCTAGTGGACCTGGACCTACGAGCCCGTCAGGTCTCACTTCAGGTCGTCCATATCTCATCACTTCCAGTGGACCTGGACCTACGAGCCCGTCAGGTCTCACTTCAGGTCGTCCATATCTCATCACTTCTAGTGGACCTGGACCTACGAGCCTGTCAGGTCTCACTTCAGGTCGTCCATATCTCATCACTTCTAGTGGACCTGGACCTACGAGCCCGTCAGGTCTCACTTCAGGTCGTCCATATCTCATCACTTCTAGTGGACCTGGACCTACGAGCCCGTCAGGTCTCACTTCAGGTCGTCCATATCTCATCACTTCTAGTGGACCTGGACCTACGAGCCCGTCAGGTCTCACTTCAGGTCGTCCATATCTCATCACTTCTAGTGGACCTGGACCTACGAGCCCGTCAGGTCTCACTTCAGGTCGTCCATATCTCATCACTTCTAGTGGACCTGGACCTACGAGCCCGTCAGGTCTCACTTCAGGTCGTCCATATCTCATCACTTCTAGTGGACCTGAACCTACGAGCCCGTCAGGTCTCACTTCAGGTCGTCCATATCTCATCACTTCCAGTGGACCTGAACCTACGAGCCTGTCAGGTCTCACTTCAGGTCGTCCATATCTCATCACTTCTAGTGGACCTGGACCTACGAGCCTGTCAGGTCTCACTTCAGGTCGTCCATATCTCATCACTTCTAGTGGACCTGGACCTACGAGCCCGTCAGGTCTCACTTCAGGTCGTCCATATCTCATCACTTCTAGTGGACCTGGACCTACGAGCCTGTCAGGTCTCACTTCAGGTCGTCCATATCTCTGATCACTTCTGGTGGACCTGGACCTACGAGCCCGTCAGGTCTCACTTCAGGTCGTCCATATCTCATCACTTCCAGTGGACCTGAACCTACGAGCCTGTCAGGTCTCACTTCAGGTCGTCCATATCTCATCACTTCTAGTGGACCTGGACCTACGAGCCTGTCAGGTCTCACTTCAGGTCGTCCATATCTCATCACTTCCAGTGGACCTGGACCTACGAGCCCGTCAGGTCTCACTTCAGGTCGTCCATATCTCATCACTTCTAGTGGACCTGGACCTACGAGCCTGTCAGGTCTCACTTCAGGTCGTCCATATCTCATCACTTCTAGTGGACCTGGACCTACGAGCCCGTCAGGTCTCACTTCAGGTCGTCCATATCTCATCACTTCTAGTGGACCTGGACCTACGAGCCCGTCAGGTCTCACTTCAGGTCGTCCATATCTCATCACTTCTAGTGGACCTGGACCTACGAGCCCGTCAGGTCTCACTTCAGGTCGTCCATATCTCATCACTTCTAGTGAACCTGGACCTACGAGCCCGTCAGGTCTCACTTCAGGTCGTCCATATCTCATCACTTCCAGTGGACCTGGACCTACGAGCCTGTCAGGTCTCACTTCAGGTCGTCCATATCTCATCACTTCTAGTGGACCTGGACCTACGAGCCTGTCAGGTTTCACTTCAGGTCGTCCATATCTCATCACTTCTAGTGGACCTGGACCTACGAGCCCGTCAGGTCTCACTTCAGGTCGTCCATATCTCATCACTTCTAGTGGACCTGGACCTACGAGCCCGTCAGGTCTCACTTCAGGTCGTCCATATCTCATCACTTCTAGTGGACCTGGACCTACGAGCCCGTCAGGTCTCACTTCAGGTCGTCCATATCTCATCACTTCTAGTGGA
The DNA here is from genome assembly GCA_036785665.1 of Chirona hameri. Taxonomy (NCBI): domain Eukaryota; kingdom Metazoa; phylum Arthropoda; class Thecostraca; order Balanomorpha; family Balanidae; genus Chirona; species Chirona hameri. The sequence continues at coordinate 28,718 of JAXIVJ010013886.1, read as the reverse complement.
CCTGGACCTACGAGCCCGTCAGGTCTCACTTCAGGTCGTCCATATCTCATCACTTCCAGTGGACCTGGACCTACGAGCCTGTCAGGTCTCACTTCAGGTCGTCCATATCTCATCACTTCTAGTGGACCTGGACCTACGAGCCCGTCAGGTCTCACTTCAGGTCGTCCATATCTCATCACTTCTAGTGGACCTGGACCTACGAACCCGTCAGGTCTCACTTCAGGTCGTCCATATCTCATCACTTCTAGTGGACCTGGACCTACGAGCCCGTCAGGTCTCACTTCAGGTCGTCCATATCTCATCACTTCTAGTGGACCTGGACCTACGAGCCCGTCAGGTCTCACTTCAGGTCGTCCATATCTCATCACTTCTAGTGGACCTGGACCTACGAGCCCGTCAGGTCTCACTTCAGGTCGTCCATATCTCATCACTTCTAGTGGACCTGGACCTACGAGCCTGTCAGGTCTCACTCCAGGTCGTCCATATCTCATCACTTCTAGCGGACCTGGACCTACGAGCCTGTCAGGTCTCACTTCAGTGGACCTGGACCTACGAGCCTGTCAGGTCTCACTTCTAGTGGACCTGGACCTACGAGCCCGTCAGGTCACTGCAGGTCGCTACAATGTGTCCCTCCACTGCTACCCCAGTCTTCAACGTACCTCTTCCTCCACACGCAAGAGTGGAGCGGAACCGGGTTCAGTTCCCTGTACTCTATCTTACCATCCCACTCTCCCTACCCCTATGACCCACTGTCATTTCCCAACGCTACATAGTTAAAGAAGTGCATCGTCGAAACTTTTCAAAACTGTCAGAATCGTTCAGAAAATTTTCAGCGCAATAATCCTTCGTGAAAACGGCTAATAACACCAAACCGTAATTGTGTCCACATATTTTATTCTTACCAACATATTACAGAATTATGATGGACATTTCTAGCCAAAAATAGCATGTAAAAGTTATGAAGTTTTTTAAAACTTTCAGAATCTTTCAGAAACATTTCAGCGCAATAATCCTTCGTGAAAATGGCTAGTATAAAAGTCTTAAGTATAAAAGTCTGACAAAAGTCTTAAAACGAGCCGTTTTAAGACATTTATAAGACTTTTATATTTAAGCCTTGTACACCAAAACTTTTAAAACTTTTCAGAAACTTTTCAGAATCTTTTCAGCGCAATAATCCTTCGTGAAAACGGCTATTATCAACTATAATAGGTTAATACCAGTAAAACGCCTTTTTAGGCGAGGGCCGAGCGGGCGCGGTGTGGCAAAGGCGTTTTACTGACCTATTAAATTGTTCATGATCTCCTTTCTCGAATCCGCCAAAAAGGAGTATGTCCTGAGCACTGCATGCTCCATCGTATACATTAATGCTTAGATTAATAAAGTCGTTTTTGATCAAAAATGATTTTGGTTCATTTCAGCGTTTGCGTATGCCACGCGCTGTGATACCCTATCAGAACGCATTATACAAAAAAACAAAATTGATTTGATGGACCTTTCTAATGGGGTAAACCCGATCTCAATCCAATCGGAGCAGTGGTTGCAAAGTTATTAGCTTCCGAAAAGCGTCTGTACGGCCGTGCCGGGCCGGTTCGGGCCGGTTCGGGCCGGTTCGGGCCAGGTCAAATGCAATTTGTCTAGTAAGTTGACGAGAAAACTCACGGGCGCTTCGCGCCCGCTCGGTAATTAGTTGGTGTACCACTCAAACATAGCATGGCTTTCTTGGGTTAGAGGCAAGATGGCATGCTCTTTGCAAACTGTTTGATAATGTTGCTGATAACTGGGATCTATGGGTGTTACATTTTTTAATAGTCTATAGCTTTTGTATTGTTCAGAGTCATATCACTCCTGTCAATCAGTTTGCCATAACTATGTGATCCGATTCAAGGCTCGCTAGGTGTCGACTCAGGACTGGCTTTGGCTTACGATATCCATGCTTTTCAGCTCATTAATCTTCGCAACTGCAGTTGCGAAGAATAACTGAGCTGCAGTTCTGGGTGTTCTGGTTCTGTTCTGGGTGGCAACTGGTAACTGCAGTTGCCAGGTGCCACCCAGAAATACTGATCAACTAATGCTTTTATTTAAATGCGAAAAATCACCAGCCGCCATTCTGTCGAATGCTGGAGCGAGCTGCTGTTCCGTCGAACAGTAACCCCAGTTATCCAGCGGATCCACTGCGCGGGGGGAAGGGGGGGGGGGGGGGGGGCAAATGCGCTTAAGAGCACTTGCTCCCTGGGGCCTGGCGATGCTGCTATTTAGACCGATCTGGACTATCTTTATGCTTGGTCTAATGGGTGGGAATTAAGTTTTAATCCCGTCAAGTGCAAATGCATACATGTCTGTTATAGCCGTTATACAGACGTTATACATGTCTGTAATGTATTACATGTATGTTTGAAATCGGGTACAGCATAGGTATGCTAGGCTACGTCTGTGATGGTCAGGATATATTTGTAATGAAACTAAAAGAAAATGTCGGTGAAAATGGCTTATCCATGGTGCATGTCAGTTCAAGCCGTAAACGGCATAACTTCCATTTGTCACTGAACGACATATATCAAGGCATACCAGCGATTTGCCAGTACTGTAAGAAACGTTAAAGGCGGCCGCACACCGGCCGTGACGTCGCCGCGACTTTCCGCGGCGGAAAGTCGCGGCGACATCGCGACAATGTCGCCCATCCAGCCTACAGGCAGTCTCCCTAATCGATATATTTTATGGTCATTTTTCCACGAAAATATATATTATTGCATGGCTCCTATGTAAATTGGCCATGTGTGATTTTGGACTATTGACCGGTTATCTTCCCGCTAGAAGTAGCATACGCTTTTCTGACGTCGTCATAGCGACGGGCAATAGTAAGTTGCTCGTACATTGATATTCTGCCCAAAAAAAAACATTTCGATATTTTATTTCATTTGAGCCAAGGCCATAGATACTAGGTACCACCGTCCGGCGATTTTAGCTGAGCGTGACGTCATAGAGGTTCGTATACGAATTATGGCAAAAATGAAATCGATGGCACGTGATTCAACTTAACCATGTCCTCTATGTGCAAATAAGCACGGCTTTCCAACTTGCTGTGATACCAACACGCACATCAACACATTAACCCGCAGACTGCAGGGGCTTTGCGCCGAACACGAACTGCAGGGGAGGGGGGGGGGGGGATTTGATTTCCGCCCCCCCCCCTGAGATCTAAAAAACTACGCTACGTAGCGAGAAGAAGAAAACGGCATTTGATAGCTTGATACATGTTCTATCGAACGTATTTCAGTATTGTTTTAGGTCAGGTCAAAATTGAGGTCACCGCAGGTCATCAAAGGTCAAATTTTCCCGTTTTCCTGTTTTAGGACATCGCTTCAGAAATTCCCATGTATCTCAGCAACTATGCTAATTATAAACAAACGGGAAAAGCAAACGTCACAGTGAAATTTCCAATCGCTAAGGTGTCCTCAAATTTTATCTTAGGTCAATATTTGAGGCTCCAGAGGTCAAAAAAGGGAAAAATGCCGTTTTTTTTGCTAAATCGTTTTTCACTACTAACTTTTTACTTAATAAAGATAACGGAAAACTGCTTACGCCATTGTGTTTATCTTGTCAAGGCGCTTTGAATCATACACATGGTGACTTTGTTAAGTTAACTTAAAAAATTGACCTCAGGTCAAGGTCAAGTGGTGACCCAAGTAGGGCATGTTGCATATGAGAAGACGTGCCTCGACGAGACAAACACATTGATGTCTGTTTTACTTCTCTATCTTTATTATGTCGGGAGTTATTGACAAAAAGGTGATGGTGACCTCGCATGACCTCAAATGACCCAATAGGGGTCACTGAACAAAAATTACACTTGGATCATCAAGAATATCCTATAATAACATGATCCAGAAGTAATTGGACTAATATCATGCATATCCTTGAAATAGGAAGCATTTGTATATTTCCCAATTGACTTATTATGGGGAGGTTACGAAATTGACCTGACCTTAGGTCACCGATATCAAAATTCCAAGATACACCAATTGTAAGTACTTGTGCTCTCATCACATCCTGTAAGTTTCAAACTGATCGGTTAAAAAAAAGAAGACTTTGGCACAACTGCAAACATTTTTGGTGGTGGGGTCACTTGACCTGGTCTGGTGACCTGACCTGAGATGACCCGATGTTTTTTTAAAGTGTGCGCAATTGATGTCCTAACAGGTGTGCCAAAACCCGGCGGCGCTGCGCGCCGCCAATTTTTCGCTATCTTTGAAAAACCTGAGGAGGGGGGGGGGGGCGGAAATCACCCCCCTGCAGTGCGCGGGTTAAATTCAGTTCAGGGGAATATAGTACAACTAATACATATATGATCATGGGGATGATAACTATGATGATGATGATAATGATGATGATGATGTGTTGATTCATATTTAAGGGTCAACAACAAAAAATACGATGGTAGATATATATTAATCACGTATTTGATCAGAGACAAGCTCTTAATCTCAAGATCGCTTGTGCATGCCGGGGGTGGTATTTAGACTAAAACCATGAACGCGACTTTTGCTAGACTTCCAGCCGATTTCAGTGGAAGGAAGTCAGAAACCAAGGAGTGGGCCATCGGGGCTTTGCCCAAAAAACGACTGAAATCGGTTGGAAGTTTAGTAAAAGTCGCGTTCATGGTTTTAGTCTAAATACCAGCAGTTTGGGGAGGAGTCTAAGAGCCGATGGTAATAATTGGTGCTTAAGGATGCCATGTGCGTGCGTGCGCACACACGTTCTTTGCAACGAGCCAGAGCATTACACAGATAGCGAATGTATGATCGAAAAATATTTGTCAAAAAACGTAAAAGCCGAGGAGCGTTCACCCAATCATCATCCAACATGGCATTTCACCGTACACATATTACCAGCAGTGTCACCACAAGACCGAGTCCTCCTATCACCGCACACATATCAACAGCAGTGGCACCACAATACCGAGTCCTCTCATCACCGCACACATATCACCAGCAGTGGCACCACATGACCGAGTCCTCCTATCACCGCACACATATCAACAGCAGTGGCACCACAAGACCGAGTCCTCTCATCACCGCACACATATCACCAGCAGTGGCACCACAAGACTGAGTCCTCCCATCACCGCACACATATCACCAGCAGTGTCACCACAAGACCGAGTCCTCCCATCACCGCACACATATCACCAGCAGTGGCACCACATGACCGAGTCCTCCCATCACCGCACACATATCACCAGCAGTGGCACCACAAGACCGAGTCCTCCCATCACCGCACACATATCACCAGCAGTGGCACCACATGACCGAGTCCTCCTATCACCGCACACATATCAACAGCAGTGGCACCACAAGACCGAGTCCTCTCATCACCGCACACATATCACCAGCAGTGGCACCACAAGACTGAGTCCTCCCATCACCGCACACATATCACCAGCAGTGTCACCACAAGACCGAGTCCTCCCATCACCGCACACATATCACCAGCAGTGGCACCACAAGACCGAGTCATCCCATCACCGCACACATATCACCAGCAGTGGCACCACAAGACCGAGTCCTCCCATCACCGCACACATATCACCAGCAGTGTCACCACAAGACCGAGTCCTCCCATCACCGCACACATATCACCAGCAGTGGCACCACAATACGGAGTCCTCCCATCACCGCACACATATCACCAGCAGTGGCACCACAAGATCTTGGCCATCCCGTCACAGTGCAGACGGATTTCTGAGATTTGGCATCACAGCCGCGTGCTGCGACAATGGCATTTTAACTGATTTTGACTGAGCCGTCTCGAAGCGTTTTCCAGTTTACCCTTGTTGAGGCATTTCAATCTAATGAAAAGGCGTGTTGTTACTAGCTTCCTGGCCACCTTCGCGTTTAAGTTTGGTTCCTGGTGCTGAAGAGCTGTTATCAGCCGTCTTACGATCAGCCTGTCTTGACAGTCTGCGCTGCATCCCATCACAGCACTGAACAAAACTTCGAATGTTTCCACCATGGCCATCCAGCGCTCGGATGGAGCAAACAAGGCACCCCTGTTTACAACATGCACCCATGCATCTGGAACCCGTGAGGTCGTTTGCAGTTCAGAGCCTGGGTGACCTTAGACCTAGGGTCGGATCAATGTCTCGGCGACATAGCCGGCTACAAATGCCAGAGACTCGATCTGGGGGTTGTGCAAGGTCCTGTTATCTGCTGTTGAATTCGCCGGTTGCCCTGCGTTTGTGCTCGCGGGACCAGGGTGGACTGGAAGAGGACCAGCCGTTACAGCATGTGACTCTTCAACCTCTGCCTGTTCCATGGCTGCATCTAGCTGGCCCGCGTCCTCCACCTGAAATATGCACCAGAAATGTTACTCGTTTTATGTCACCAAGATGATAAACAGAAGTGCAATAATGCAATAATTTATGCCGTGCAATAATTTATTACGAAGTGATTGTTGCCCGGTCAGACCAAACCGTAGCCATGGGTTAATGCCTCCGTGTAAAACGAGTAGTTATTCACTTCGAAAATGAGTTCTCAGGAAATGAAGGCACCCTTAGGCAGTGGCGGCAGAAGAATGGTTGACAGATAAACCCAGGGATTGCAGCTGAGTAAGTGTGGATAGAAATAAGTGAAAGGTTTAAGTCATGGTAGGTGCCAGAAATTGTCAATCAGAGCTTGACCAGGTTTCATGAAAACGTCAACTTCCAAAAAAGGTGTGAAACAATTAATTAGGAAACAGTAAGGGTAAAGGGGAAAGGGTATATAGAGTATAGCTAAAAGGGAAGGAGTAATTAGCACAAGGTATCAATGCCATTTAGTTTTAGTGACAGTGTCATTTAGTGGCACAGGTGGGCCTTGTTGCTTATGGGGCGACGTGACTCGACGAGACCAATACAGTGGTGTCATCTGCACGTCTCTATCGTTATTCTATCAAGAGTTATTCACAAAAAAATACTGATGACCTCAGATGACCTTAGACTGAGCAACAATTACACCTGGGTTATGAAGAATGGGCTAAAATAGCACGATTCTGAAAGAATTAGCCAGATCCAATGCATATTCTCTGAATAGGAAGCAACAATTCCACATGGGTTATGAAGAATGAGCTAAAATAATACGATTCTGAAAGAATTAGCCACATCCAATGCATATTATCTGAATAAGAAGCATTTGTATATTGCCCCATTCACTTATAATGGGGAGGTCAAGAAATTTACCTGACCATAGGTCACCGATACAACAAATCCGAGATAAACGAATTGTAGGTGCTTATGATCTTATGAAATCCTGCAAGTTTCAAATCTCTCGGACAAAGACTGTGGCTTAGGCACGACCACAACTATGTTTGCAGGTAAGGTCACTTGAGGTGACCTGGTGACCTGAACTGAGATTGCCTAACGTCAAAACTTTCACACAAAAATGGGTAATTGATGCCCAAATAGCTGTACCAAATTTGGTGGCGTTGCCAGCCGCTGTTGTCCCGCTATTCCCGTAAAACCTCCGGGGTGGGGTAAAAATGACCCCCCCCACCGGAGCGAGGGTGAAATGATAAGGGCAAAAATATATGTTTGCCCCCTTCCCCGATGACAAGGGGGCGACTGCCCCTCCTGCCCCCCCCCCCGTGGCGCCACCCCCGATCCAAAAATAGTTTGTATAGCTACAAGGCAGCAACGGCAGGGTATATTTCCCTCATTGAAGTGATGTGCTGCGGCACAGTATAAGCTGCAGGTATGCACAGCTGCTGCAGATCGGTAGGTATTCCAGGGCCTAATTTCATGAAAACTCACGAAAATGAATAAATTACTCCCCTGAAAAGGATAAGAATTACATGTAATTAGACTCAGGCTATTAATAGAGTGGAGGTAATGATCAACGTTTGCTATGTTACGTTAGTCTTATTGGCACATAAGTAAATGTTAGGTTGACGTATGCAACAATAACAGACAGTGAAAGTAAATAAAATGATGATGCTGGTGACAATGTGGCAACGGCAATGTGTCAATGTGTTCAAAACCTTACCGATACCCGTCCTCCGACAAATAGGACGGGTATCAGTAAGGTTTTTAGTGACTTAACCTTTTATAATTGGCGTTACCGAAGCTTGTTTCCAGGACGAGGGACGGGACCGGTATGGATGCTGGCATTGACTACGTCGAGCAGCACGTCACTATGCCTTCTAAGATGCTTTGAAGAAACTATCTCACCTTGACATTAGTTTCTAGGTTGGATGGTCAAAATAGCCTGCTGGTTGAAACATTATTCTCAAGATGGGAATAGGTCACCTTGAAAGTTGTCTTGAAATTTAACTATACGGGATATTTAGAGCTGAAAAAACGAATATGGCATTTGCTTGGACAAATGCCATATTCGATGGACATCCGTCGAAAAATGGGCATGTTTCTCTTTTCTCCTTCATGGTCATAAGAAACTTCATGACAATTATGACGTCATGCATATGGTAGCTTGAATATGGAAGCAATTTCACACAATAACGACGGACTTTAGGCATATATACGCAGGCTGCTTGTAACGTAAACAACCGTTGTGAGGACCCGAAACAAGTTTCGGGCGCCCGAAACTTCTTCTAAAAGGGCCCACTAGTCCTGTGTCGCAATTACTTAGCGTAGCGAGGTAATTCCTTCGCCCCAACCCGTTTTTCGATCTGCTCTACACATCTGCTATCTCAGTTCAAACCCCCTGTTAAAGGTGAACTATTCCTTGTAAGGTCGTGCCACAGCCACAGTGTTTGACATATATGGTTGAAATTCACAGGGTTTAGTAATGTCAAAAGTAACTACAATGTAGTTATCTCGGATTTTGGTATATCGGTGACCTAAGGCCAGGCCGATTTCATGAAACCCCCATTATAAGTCAGTGGGAACATGGAAATGGACATGAATCCATAGGAAAAGGCTACATTTATCTAATTTTCACCAGTACCACCATCCATATGCCAAATGCCAAGATTAATGTGACGTGTTTGCCCTGTGACCTCTATGGGGTCAACTCTGGCGACCCCGAATCCCGAGGTCATGCGTATAGTTTTTCTTCAATAACTTCTTGTCGATTCAAGATAGAGCAATGTGATTTTCCCATTTTGTTTGACTCGTCGCGACGTATTGAGCCAAACGTGCATTGATGTGATGTGAAAGTTAACCTTGACCTGACTTTGGTCTGGCCACAGGTCATGTCAATTTTCTTCTTTAACCTAATTAGGTCACGCTTTATACCATTTCACGCGGTTTGACGACACAAACACAATGGTGCGGATGCTGTATTACTGTATCATGCTTCCGTCAGAAGTTATTTAAAATGTGTAACTATTTTTAGGAAATTTCATATTCAATGATCTTTCTGAACCTAGATGTGGATCTGAGGTCAAATGTGATGGATTACCGCAGACAGCGAGTTAAATGATCTTTTGAATGTTATTTCTGCGCATTGCCAACTATTTTAGGTCTCGAGATAAAGACGGTTTCGTGAGGGACCTCTGGTGACCTCAATCTAGGTCCGACCCAAAAATTACCCGAATGTTTTCGATAGAGCTTGTTATGAACTAGCTAACACCGTGTTCTGCTTGTCCTACGTTGCGTGGTTTTCTAGATCCTGGGGGGGGGGGGATATCCCCCGTCGGTGCGCGTGTTCAGAGAACTAACTTCGACCATCGGCTTTGGTAATTATCAAAACATGCTCTGTTAACACGACCAGTGTTCATTTAAACAGTTTAAGGTGAGACAGCTCTTTTGCGAACCGTCGGACGTGATAACCACATTGATAACAGAAACTGGCTCAGTGAGGACCATTGTTTTCAGTGACGGGGAAAAGTTCTGCCAAACACGCCAGGCGAGTTTTGGCGACGAAAACAATGAAATATTAGACGGACTCCTTTGAAACAATGTGGTGTAGAGAATCACTCCTAGTTAGTATAGTGGTGAGTATCCCCGCCTGTCACGCGGGAGACCAGGGTTCGATTCCCTGACTGGGAGCGTTTTCTCTCCCTGGAAACGACTTTTGTGGTGCTGGTACTTTGAGGAAAATATTATCCTTTTGCTTGTCAAATGATTGTCTTCCATATTGTAACCGGCAATTCCGTTCAGCAATACTTTAAACCCATTTTACAAATAGAACCTACCTACTTGTTTTAAAAAAATAATAGGAACTTGCTCACTTGCGTATTATCACCAGGGGCGGATACAGGGGGAGGGAAAAATGGGCAATTGCCCCTCCCCAAACAAAAGTCGGGGTAAAGTATGTTTTGCCCCCCCCCCCTCCAAGTTGTAGTAAAAGTTACCATTTTGTATCTTCCCAAAATGCATTTTAGCTGTTTTTAGCAACATTTATTTATAACGCTATGATATGCACTGCTGCAAATTTCTATGCCTGTTTCTACGTTTCGCTGTTATTGGAACACTTGAAAAGCTGGACATTTGAGCTTTTATGTCCAGTGAGATATACAGTTTTGTTAAAGGGCTAACGTTCCAATGATCATCGTTTTCACCTTCGAGCATCTGAATCACTTACGACTCTTGGTGACGACGTGGCAGTAAGTGACATCCAGATCGCGGAGAGGCTCATATTTGTGATGGTAGCGTAGCTCAGTGTATGTGTTACAAGTCCGTCGTATTTGGATAATTTAGTGACTAAGAGCACTTTAAATTCTCGTACCTAAACAGGTGCTTGTCAGTCATCGGCTCTCGACGCCATTCTGTTCAAACTATGTTTTTTTTTCCGTTCCGGGAAGTGGGGCGGACGCATACCCTTACCCATGCTGGTTCTCCTTGAATCCGCCAGTGACCTGATCCTGCTGTGCTGTTTCTCCCCAAAGAAGCTGCCTCATGAACCTGCAAGTTACAAATATGTTTGAGGGTCCCCGAATACCAAAGCATACTCCCTGAACATTGTGTTGGTCCACGAAACTGGGTCATTTATTTTATGCAGCCGAGTTATGTCCATGATTACCGACCGGAGCGTGATCTTGTGTCAACTAGGGGGCAAATATACATATAAGCGGCCCGACCACAGCCATAGTTTTCAGAGGCTTATTTCTTCGCAACCACTTGGTTGATGCGGATGACAATTTGCACACAAAGAGGTTTACGTCATAAAAATATCGCATACAAATCTGAATTTCTGCGTTGTCGGGCTTAGGAGCGGCGACGCACAGCTCTGTCTTCCCTGTAGTGGTGGTTGCCAGGGACGTCGCCACGGATTTGTTTTACTGGGGGACGCAGTTCCCAGTCGCAGTCAAAAGCAAAAGTCGTTGACCGGGGGGTAGCAGGTCGTTAGCGAGCAGTTGTTGACGGGGGGTGGGGTAGAAGGGGCCGTGTCAGTCATCCACCGTTGTACGTCCGGCCATTTGGGGGGGGGGGCAAATCACGGTTTCTGGACCTTTGGGGGGGGGGGGGCATGGTCCCTCCCACCCCCACCCAGATCCGCCCCTGGAGGGGGAACTTATTTTCGCGAGTGTTCGTGGACACTTATTTTCGCGAATCTTCTTCGCTATCGCCCAGCAAGCTAGTAGCTGAGACATTTTATCACAGATCGACCAAGCCATAGCACCATGCATCTCATATTTCAATAAAACTACGTGTGGGGAATTATATGGGCCGTAAATTCACGCTGTGAAATTTTCAGCCCCGTCCGTCGAATGGTTTTCGAGTTTTTACCTCGAGAGACTTTGTAATGTTATGCAAAACTCTCATTTTCAGAGGGCCATATCTCCCATCTAAATCATGCGAGTCATGTAAACCTATATACCAGTAAGACGCCGAAGTTGGCAATGAACGAGCGAGCGCGAAGGAAATGTATGGCGAATTTCAACTCAATCGGGCAAGTAGTTTCTGAGATACAAAAAGGGTGCGCACGTGCAGAGGCACCCCACCCTTGACTTGTGGGAAAGTGGCGGCTGAGAGGTCCCTAACCACACACAAAATTTGAACACAATCGGCTCAGCCGTTCTTGAGATATGTAATAGGGGTGTGCAGTGTGCACGTGCGCACGTGCAGAGGCACCCCATCCCTGACTTGTGGGAAGACGGCGGCTGAGGGGTCCCTAGCCACATACCAAATTTGAACACAATCAGCTCAGCCATTCCTGATATATATAATAGGGGTGTGCAGTGTGCACGTGCGCACGTGCAGAGGCACCCCACCCCTGACTTGTGGCAAGGCGGCGGTTGTGGGGTGCCTAACCACACATCAAATTTTAACACAATCAACTCAGATGTTCCTGAGATATAGAATAAGGGTCTGCACGTGCGCACGTGCAGAGGCGCCCCACCCCTGACTTGTGGAAAAGTGGTGACTGAAGGGTCCCTAACCACACACAAAATGTGCGCACAATCGGCCCAGCAGTTGCAGAGTTTTTGCAAGAAAACACTTTGCAACACCCCTCACGCGGCACGCACCACGCGCAGTGATACTCACCCATGTGAGTCGACACTGGTCTCAAGCAGAGAAGGGTAGATGGGGCTACTCAGCCAAGAAGTCTGCGTGTCAATCAGACTTGCGGTTGCAGATATATGAGCTTCTCAAAAGCGTCGCCACGGGCCGGGCCGGGCCGGGCCGGGCCGCTCATATTCAGATTTGTCCCATATACCACGGAAGGACGAGCGAGCGCCAGAGTGGTCAGAAGCTGTTGTGTTATTGTGTGCACAGGTCACAGGTGTGCCCGGTGACCGTCACCGCGTCTCCGAACCTCAATGTGCTTGAGGTTCGGCCTTGAAGTGTGTGACCAAATCTTATGTCATACGCAGATGCAATTCAACGCTTATTTGGTGCCTGCTATTGGGAAGTGCAACATAAATTGTGTCGCGAGTTATTCTGCGATATATTCCTCGCATATTGACCTCGACTGTCAATATATTGCCTATTGCTAGTATTATTTCCACTATATAATGCACATCATTTTAAAACACTTAAATATAATAATGCAACTTACCTCAAGGAAAAGTTCACAGTGGGCTCGCTCCGTCAACGAGGATCATCCTACGGAATATACCCATGGATCGCTTTAGCAGGCAAGTTGGTGTGAAGTCACTCTCTTTAAAATGATTTTCACAAATGGTTGCATGCTTAAATTTAAAGTATTCTTGTCTGGCACAAACGCGAATCCACTCTGCCCTGGTCTTCTGGTCTTCAGGAAACTTAAAAAATGACACGGAACAGTGCTTCTTGGTGCTTGAAGTGCACCGCGCCACAGCACATTTCGGCATGATTGGCAATGCAAAAATACAATAAGCTGTCATTAACTATCAGACAAGACAACTGTCAGACAGGCACAAACTGCCATCTTGCAATCACATTTGTAACGCAGCCAACGAAGCCTTCTCTGCGTGAGCAGCCGTTCCGTGTGCTTTAATTGCCGCAGCCGTCATAGCCGTACGTGGTGCAATTCCATTGGCAGAAGGTTGTGACGTCATCGAGGTTCACCGAGCCTATGGCCGCTGAAGGGATGACACCCCCCTGATTTTAGCCGTTCTCATGGCAGACGCCGCTTGTTGAGTCTCCATTTATTTTGTCAATATGTCCGAGCAACCCCGTTTTCATTTACTTGAGCCACAGCAAAGAAGCAAAGAAGCGGGAAGATAACCGGTAGCAAAAGAAGAAAGAAGATAACCACAGCAAAGAAGCGGGGCTCAGCAAGACTTACAAGTTTACACCAACCACAGCATTCGGGCCACAGTGATAACGAGCTTTGATCACGCAGGGTTTGAAAGAAATCACATTCAGCAGATAAGTGGCCACAAATCAACTTCATCGCTGCAACACTATGCTCAGATTGTGTCCGAAGAGCAACTTCAGAACATAAGCAACACTATCAGCCTTGTGGGCAGCATGTTCCAAATGCAACAGCAGCAACGATGTCGACGGAGGCGCGGACTAGTGCTCAGACCTTCAACAGCTGCATATTTAGCTTCAACATGACCCGATAGAGCTGCTAAGTGACATCATATCATCATCTGATCATCTGGTATTATATGTGATAGCAGATCACTGATGTGAATGTGAACGTTGGTGTGACTTGTTTGTAATAAATCCATTCAAAAATATAATTAAGATATGTACTGAAAAGCTAGAGGGTTGGCGAGGAAATAAAACGAATGGTACATAGGGCAGCGGACAAAACTAATATAAACGAAAGTTATATAATGAAAGGAACAGCGTTAGTCATGTAATAAAACGAATACTGCATGGGGTAGCGGTCAATAGTCAATACTATTGCCTTCTGTGCCATCACTGTAGCCCTCGGGTGAAGACATCACAAGCATTATTGCCCTCGGCTTCACCTCGTGCAATAATACATGATTCGGTCTTCACCCTCGGGCTACAGTGACGTCATATCATGCAATAGTTTCGACTATTGACCGCTACCCCATGCAGTATTCGTATATTAACAACCACGAAACTTGCACATCATAAATTTCACAGCGGCAAGAACGTGCTGTGCACAATTAGTTCCCCTCTCTTGCATAGTTTAGCGATTCCGTCGCGGAAAAGCTGAGCATGCTCATTTTTTTTCCCGCCGCGAAACGCTGGCGAAACGCGCCCCCGCCGGCCGAATGAAGTGCGTTCAGAGACGCGATTTGCGAATTTCGGCCGTCGCACTGGCGGAAAATCGCGGCAACTTCGCGGAAAAACGCGGCAACATCGCGGCCGAATGGCCTAATGTGCAGCCGCCTTTACTCGCTGGAAATATGGAGCATTTCAAACAAAGATCTTGGTAATATAACTGCCTACTGGAGCATAACAAACATAATCAACCCGACCTACTCACTGCTCCTCAGACGTCTTGGATACGCAGATTGGAACAATCCGACAAATGGGCAGTTATTGAGCATCCGCTTCCCATAGAAGAAATACTGACCTGGCGTTGTCTGCTGCTGAGCCGTTTCCCCGGCAACTAGGCACGTCTCCTAGCAGCCCAGCGTGGAGGTAAGCCGGCTTCTGACCGGACTGGGACCCGCCAGCGGCTCTTTCTTGTTACAGCTGGGACTTGTCAGCGAGGAGGCAGCACAAACATCCGCTGCCGGGCTGGGTGAAAAGAATGACAATATGTTTGGCGTCCTTGTTTTTTGTTGGAATTTCTTAACCTTCGAGCCAGGAACGTCGCCACGGGGGCGGTGGGGGGGGGGGGGGGGGGGGGCTGTGGGGTCCGGCCCCCAGGATCGCTCCGGCCGGAGTCCGGCCTCTATATTCGCAGGATTTTACCTATGGGAGTAGGGGGGGGGGGGGCAAATACATGGCCGCCCCCGACACCCCCGGCTGCCCCCACTCAAAATTTTGTGGCGACGCCCCTGATTCGAGCACTCCAGTTAAATATTGCACAATCCTCCCACTGCTGGTTTATATAACTTCATTTCGCATAAGAACTCCATTCATGAGGAGTGGATTGTGGAAAGCAACTTTATTTTTGTAAATAATATTAGGCACACATTTCGTTTTCCTGGGTTGATTGCAAAACAGCGAACGTAGGCGACCGACAGCACTGCTGTGAATGTGAACAGTCGGGGAATGTGAATGTTTACAGTGGGGAAATGTGAATGTTGACAGTCGGGGAATGTGAATGTTAACAGTCGGGGAATGTGAATGTTAACAGTCGGGGAATGTGAATGTTAACAGTCGGGGAATGTCGGGGAATGGGAATGGGGGGGGGGGGGGGGGAGGGGCAGCCCCCCCCCCCAACTCAGCCGAGGGGCGCTTTGTGTTTGGCAGGGGCTGCTGGCCTGAAAGGGGGCGCTCTGGCCGCCTGAGAGAGGGCGCTCTGGCCGCCTGAGAAGGGGCGCTCTGGCAGCCTGAGAAGGGGCGTTCTGGGCGCCTGAGAGGGGGCGCTCTGGCCGCCTAAGAGAAGGCGCTCTGGCCACCTGAGAGGGGGCGCTTTGGTCACCTAAGAGGGGGTGCTCTGGCCGCCTGAGAGGGGCGCTCTAGTCGCCTGAGGGGCACTCTGGCCGCCTGTGTTTCAAGGCCTCATCTTACATGGATTTGAAAGGAAATAGTGTCCGTTCACGAAAACACATGCTAATTTGAATGAAGCAATATGCCAAACGTTTTTATTTGATACATAAAAGCGTATACTTCAACAGACCATAATTTAGCAGACTTCTAAATCGTGAGGTAGAACAAGGTCGATTGAAACCCTGGCTGATCTTTAAATACAAATATATTATTTAATGATCAGCATGGCAAGAAAACGTTACCTTTCGTTAGACAAAACGGTTGTTTATATCTATGCAAAGTTAACGCTTCGTCCGATTCTATCCAGTTTATGCAACATTTGTTTATGTTCCGCTTCCGATTTTCTGTGACGTTTCACGCATCCCTATTTCAAATCCAGGATGAACCATCAAATATGTTACAAGCGTTTGTGAACAATACAATATTTGGATCCGTTGGAATGATTTCATTAGAACGTTTTTTTCAGCGTTCGTACGTGTTGTTGGAACGTTTAGTATCCGTATATTTTTAGGATCCGGAACGGTTCCGTCAGAACGCTTTTTTCAGCCTTCTTACGTGTTGTTGGAACGGCTTTTCTCCGTATATTTTGACAATGCAAGGGGCGGGGCTGGTGGGGCCGCATTTGGAAGCGTTCGTACGTGGATCCGTTGGAACGTTTTTTTTCTTCTTCTCTCGTTCTATTTTTTTTTTGCAAAGTTGCAAAAAAGTGTTGGAACGTTTTTTTTCTCCGTATTTTTTTCTCTCTACAATTGCAAGGGGCAGGCGGCGTAAATACATCGGACAACTTATTTACGCCGTAGGGTTAGGTTTTATCTACGTGATGGTCTGGGGGGGGGGGGGGGGGGGGGGGGGGGGGGGGGTCCGGGGCTGGCGACAGCCCCACCCCCGTAGGTCGCAGCGCAGCGAGCCAATGCGAACGGAGCGTTCTAAACGTGGGTCCCTGTGGCCGTAATAGCTGTAAAGCTTTGGTTAGGTTCGGGTATGTTATAACAATTTTGTAATTACAATTGTGTAATTACAATTTTGTAATTACAATTTTGTAATTACAATTTTGTAATTACAATTTTGTAATTACATTTTTTTTTGTAATTACAATTTTGTTATTACAATTTTGTAATTACAATTTTGTTATTACAATTTTGTAATCACAATTTTGTAATTACAATTTTGTGATTACAATTATGTAATTACAATTTTGTATTTTTTTTTTGTAATTACAATTTTGTAATTACAATTTTGTTATTACAATTTTGTAATCACATTTTTGTAATTACAATTTTGTGATTACAATTTTGTAATTACAATTTTGTAATTGCAATTTTGTAATTACAATTTTGTAATTACAATTTTGTAATTAAATTTGGTAAATTCCAATATTTTAATAACATCGAACCGAGCGAAATTTAGCCTGCCTAAGCATTGCTATTTATCATGAAGGCATATAATATGTTTCATGCACTCTATCTTTGGCGAATATGCACCAAACTTCTATGAACAATCAACAAGCATTTGCAAAAAAAGTGCATTGCAATCGGCAGTTTAACTTGGCCCCGGACGGCGAACTATATAGTGTTCACGACTTATTTTTGTTTAAAATAAATTATATGTTTCCCATCAATGTTCAAAAACAGGTATTTAATATATTACAATGCACACATAAAACATTTATCTAAACCGTTTATCCATAATCAATCAATAAACGTTTCAGAAAACCGTGATGCATTCCGCGGATTAACTTGGCCAGTGACGGCGACGTATTTAGTGTATGCGATTTGTTTCATTGACCAATGAGAGACGTTGTCCCGTCTCTTGGAGCACTTACTTCATTGCTGACCCTATGACTTGTTTACACATAACATTCAAACCAGAGATAGTGTTGGATTATACTGTTTGTCACCATATGCTAGTACCTATTTGTTAATTTCCCATAATGTAATTTTTGAAATAGAAAATGTTGTTATTTCACTTTTAAATTGAGGCACGATCAATTTGAAACCGTACATGTGTCACGGAAAAATGCAGATACATAAATCGAAACGTTAATATTTCAATTTAATATATGTTATTGTTTGTATGTAGTTTGCCCCAAGGAAGCGCCATTTACTTTGTACATCTCCATTCACCTAAACGTTACTAAAACTATGCATACTAGGGTCCACGGTATCCACGGTAAAACTATTGAATGAGTTAGTCATTATTGGGACACAGTCAATGTGCATTGTGCACGTGTGCTCTCGTACCGTTCCATATTTAAAGCATGTTTTAGCTTTACCAGAGCGCGCCCGCTCGGTCATCGCCCAAAAAGGCGTTTCACTGGTATAATATTGTGGCCTAATCCGAGGAGATATCATTTCGCACCTTTTTTGGAGGGGGTAGGGCCCGAGAGGGTGTCTTGGGTTTGGCCCGATGTGTCACTTGGCCCGAGGGGGTGTCCTGGGTTTCTCCCCCCCATCCGAAAATACCTTCCGCCGCCAGTGCTCCAGATATCACCAAAGGTCACGACTCACGAGGTCATTTTGTTCCAAAAAAGTGTTTTCATGAATAACATTTTAGTTGGCCATATAGCAGTACTGTTAACACCATCGTTTTGGTTTTGTCAAAGTGTTTCGAAACATATTCATGGTGACCTAGTTAGGTCAATTTCAAAATTTGACCTCAGGTCAAGGTCATTGGGTGACCCAGGTAGGTCATGTTGCATATGGGCAATGCGACTCGACGAGACAAACACAGTACAATGGTGTCATTCGCAAGTCTCTATCTTTATTCTATCAAATGTTATGGACAAAACAGTGCTGGTGACCTCAGATGACCTCAGCTGACCTTGTAGAGGTCACTGAGCAACAACTGCACATGAGTCATCAAGAATGAGCAAAAATAACATGATTTTGAGACAAAATGGCCTAATCCAATGAATATTCTCTGAATACTGCCTAAACATTTGTATATTTTCCCATTTACTTGGGGTCACGAATAATGGGGAGGTCACGAAATTGACATGACCTTGGGCCACCGATTCAAACAAATCCGAGATAAACGAATTGTAGGTACTTACGGCCTTATGAAATCCTGTAAGTTTCAAATCTCTCTGACAAACACTGTGGCTTTGGCACGACCACAAACATTGTTGGAGGTAAGGTCACTTGACGTGGCCTGGTTGGTGACCTGACCTGAGATGACCTTCACCTGAGGTCAATAATTTCACACCGTGTGGGTAATTATGCCCGAATCGCAATGCCAAACGTTTCCCCACTATTCTCGAAAAACCTCAGGGGGTCAAAATGACCCATCCCCACCCACCATCACCAGGGCGAGGATCGAGTAGGGGATCAGGGGTCAGCTATCATTGTTGCACCCGTACCGAACCAACATCAGCGATCGAGAGGGAGCAATCGCTCAAAAGTGGGGGTGCGATTAAAATTGTTGTCTCCCTCGACCTAAAATGTGGGGCCCTGGCCTCCGCGGACCCCCGGTTCTTAGGTATGCTTATGAGTTATGGGTTATGGTATTTCGGGGTTGTTAATCCATCCTTGTTCTCCCAGCTTTAACCCTATTAGTGGCAGGCTCCTGGCTACCCCTATTAGTGGCAAGGGGGGGGGGGGGTCCGTCCCCGGAGATCTCGAGATCTACCAATCCGATTTTCACAAATCAAACGGCGTTTGATTCCCCTCAACATGATCTACATTTGTTATAAATAAAACAAATCAAAATGTTTGATAGGGGGCAACAGGGGGGCAAAAACTACACATATTAGAGGTATTTGTGATCCAACACAGCTGTCATGTTTATCAACTGATTTTAACGTAACTAATGGGGATCGATATATATATATATATATATATATATATATATATATATATATATATATATATATATATATATATATATATATATATATATATATATATATATATATATATATATATATATATATATATATATATATATATATATATATATATTGAATTTGGGATTGACATATGACCGTTACTTTTGAGAAAAAAAAAATCATAGGCGTTTTCAGGTCACTAAATTTTGGGGTAAAATAAATGCCTTATAAAACAGTTTTTTCTCTTCTCTTTCGATAAATGAAATGGTGCGCTATTGTGACATCGGACACAACAGTTATAAATCATATTTGCATCCATAGGTGGTGCCAGGTTAGCGAAAAACGGAGGCAAAATATAAAAAACTTCCTGTAAACCTTCCCTTTTCAAGTCCCTGAAACCGCCTCTGCCGTGCAATATTTATTATAGTTCACTAAAATCAACTAATTTGCACTTGCTTCAATCACCGTAAACCTATGTAACTCCATTATACTTCAGGCAGTTCAGGAAGAAGCCGTGAAGTTCGAATCTCCGTATTATCGCAAAATGTCGCCAACAAATTCCAAAACCGGGGCCTGGAACCGTCTCTGTTAAGGTTAGGAACTCAAAATGTTGACTCCATATGCGGAATTCAATTGTAGGAAAAGTTCCAAAATTGCATGGGTCTGCTTTTAGCCGTTCGGGAGATATCTGCGAAAACCCTGAGGAGTGGGCCGAATCTGCCCCGCCCCCTCTGCCCCGCCCCCTCTGCAGAATCTGCCCCGCCCCCTGTCACTAATAGCGCTAAGGCATTCATCTTGAACCAATATCAGTGATTGAAGAAAGTGAAACCGATGAAAAGTGAAGGGTCAGTTATCATTTTTGCCTCTCTCCTCCCCCCGAGGCTAAAAAGTGGGGCATATGGGCCGCCCCGTTCCCTACGCGAGGTCGTGAATTAATAGTTATTCTCCCAACTTCAAGGCATTTATCTCAAACCAATATCAGTGATCGATGATGGATAAATCGCCCAAAAGTGAGGGGCCAGTTATCATGATTGCCCCCCCCCCCAACCTCAAAGAAGTGGGAGCCCATATGGGCTGTGGCCCCCCAGCCCTGGTTCCTACGCTTCTGATTGTGAAGTTGTGAATTAATAATTATTCTGCCAACTTTAAGACATTCATATCGAACTAATACCAGTGATTGAAGAATTAGAAATCGCTCAAAAGTAGGGAGCAGTTAATATTGTTGGATCCCCGCCTAAAACTGGGGCCTTGGCCTCCTGTCCCCCGGTTCTTACGCTTATGGGTTGTGGTATTGCGGAGTTGTGAATTCATCATCATTTTCGCAACTTTAAAACATTCATATATCGAACCAATATCAGTGATCGAAGGAGGATAAATCGTTCAAAAGTGTGAGTGTGTGTGTGTGTGTGTGTGTGTGTGTGTGTGTGTGTGTGTGTGTGTGTGTGTGTGTGTGTGTGTGTGTGTGTGTGTGTGTGTGTGTGTGTGTGTGTGTGTGTGTGTGTGTGTGTGTGTGTGTGTGTGTGTGTGTGTGTGTGTGTGTGTGTGTGTGTGTGTGTGTGTGTGTGTGTGTGTGTGTGTGTGTGTGTGTGTGTGTGTGTGTGTGTGTGTGTGTGTGTGTGTGTGTGTGTGTGTGTGTGTGTGTGTGTGTGTGTGTGTGTGTGTGTGTGTGTGTGTGTGTGTGTGTGTGTGTGTGTGTGTGTGTGTGTGTGTGTGTGTGTGTGTGTGTGTGTGTGTGTGTGTGTGTGTGTGTGTGTGTGTGTGTGTGTGTGTGTGTGTGTGTGTGTGTGTGTGTGTGTGTGTGTGTGAGTGTGTGTGTGTGTGCAGGTGTGCAGGTGTGCAGGTGTGCAGGTGTGCAGGTGTGCAGGTGTGCAGGTGTGCAGGTGTGCAGGTGTGCAGGTGTGCAGGTGTGCAGGTGTGCAGGTGTGCAGGTGTGCAGGTGTGCAGGTGTGCAGGTGTGCAGGTGTGCAGGTGTGCAGGTGTGCAGGTGTGCAGGTGTGCAGGTGTGCAGGTGTGCAGGTGTGCAGGTGTGCAGGTGTGCAGGTGTGCAGGTGTGCAGGTGTGCAGGTGTGCAGGTGTGCAGGTGTGCAGGTGTGCAGGTGTGCAGGTGTGCAGGTGTGCAGGTGTGCAGGTGTGCAGGTGTGCAGGTGTGCAGGTGTGCAGGTGTGCAGGTGTGCAGGTGTGCAGGTGTGCAGGTGTGCAGGTGTGCAGGTGTGCAGGTGTGCAGGTGTGCAGGTGTGCAGGTGTGCAGGTGTGCAGGTGTGCAGGTGTGCAGGTGTGCAGGTGTGCAGGTGTGCAGGTGTGCAGGTGTGCAGGTGTGCAGGTGTGCAGGTGTGCAGGTGTGCAGGTGTGCAGGTGTGCAGGTGTGCAGGTGTGCAGGTGTGCAGGTGTGCAGGTGTGCAGGTGTGCAGGTGTGCAGGTGTGCAGGTGTGTGTGTGTGTGTGTGTGTGTGTGTGTGTGTGTGTGTGTGTGTGTGTGTGTGTGTGTGTGTGTGTGTGTGTGTGTGTGTGTGTGTGTGTGTGTGTGTGTGTGTGTGTGTGTGTGTGTGTGTGTGTGTGTGTGTGTGTGTGTGTGTGTGTGTGTGTGTGTGTGTGTGTGTGTGTGTGTGTGTGTGTGTGTGTGTGTGTGTGTGTGTGTGTGTGTGTGTGTGTGTGTGTGTGTGTGTGTGTGTGTGTGTGTGTGTGTGTGTGTGTGTGTGTGTGTGTGTGTGTGTGTGTGTGTGTGTGTGTGTGTGTGTGTGTGTGTGTGTGTGTGTGTGTGTGTGTGTGTGTGTGTGTGTGTGTGTGTGTGTGTGTGTGTGTGTGTGTGTGTGTGTGTGTGTGTGTGTGTGTGTGTGTGTGTGTGTGTGTGTGTGTGTGTGTGTGTGTGTGTGTGTGTGTGTGTGTGTGTGTGTGTGTGTGTGTGTGTGTGTGTGTGTGTGTGTGTGTGTGTGTGTGTGTGTGTGTGTGTGTGTGTGTGTGTGTGTGTGTGTGTGTGTGTGTGTGTGTGTGTGTGTGTGTGTGTGTGTGTGTGTGTGTGTGTGTGTGTGTGTGTGTGTGTGTGTGTGTGTGTGTGTGTGTGTGTGTGTGTGTGTGTGTGTGTGTGTGTGTGTGTGTGTGTGTGTGTGTGTGTGTGTGTGTGTGTGTGTGTGTGTGTGTGTGTGTGTGTGTGTGTGTGTGTGTGTGTGTGTGTGTGTGTGTGTGTGTGTGTGTGTGTGTGTGTGTGTGTGTGTGTGTGTGTGTGTGTGTGTGTGTGTGTGTGTGTGTGTGTGTGTGTGTGTGTGTGTGTGTGTGTGTGTGTGTGTGTGTGTGTGTGTGTGTGTGTGTGTGTGTGTGTGTGTGTGTGTGTGTGTGTGTGTGTGTGTGTGTGTGTGTGTGTGTGTGTGTGTGTGTGTGTGTGTGTGTGTGTGTGTGTGTGTGTGTGTGTGTGTGTGTGTGTGTGTGTGTGTGTGTGTGTGTGTGTGTGTGTGTGTGTGTGTGTGTGTGTGTGTGTGTGTGTGTGTGTGTGTGTGTGTGTGTGTGTGTGTGTGTGTGTGTGTGTGTGTGTGTGTGTGTGTGTGTGTGTGTGTGTGTGTGTGTGTGTGTGTGTGTGTGTGTGTGTGTGTGTGTGTGTGTGTGTGTGTGTGTGTGTGTGTGTGTGTGTGTGTGTGTGTGTGTGTGTGTGTGTGTGTGTGTGTGTGTGTGTGTGTGTGTGTGTGTGTGTGTGTGTGTGTGTGTGTGTGTGTGTGTGTGTGTGTGTGTGTGTGTGTGTGTGTGTGTGTGTGTGTGTGTGTGTGTGTGTGTGTGTGTGTGTGTGTGTGTGTGTGTGTGTGTGTGTGTGTGTGTGTGTGTGTGTGTGTGTGTGTGTGTGTGTGTGTGTGTGTGTGTGTGTGTGTGTGTGTGTGTGTGTGTGTGTGTGTGTGTGTGTGTGTGTGTGTGTGTGTGTGTGTGTGTGTGTGTGTGTGTGTGTGTGTGTGTGTGTGTGTGTG
>JAXIVJ010013885.1:0-35948 GCA_036785665.1 Chirona hameri | reverse complement strand
TCCAACTTCTCCTTGACCTTCTTCTCTTTGACAGCAAGGGACATGTCTCGAGAACCGAGAGAACCGCGGGGCTCGTCCTCCCTTTGGGCCAGCAGGAAGGACCGGTCCTCTTCCTCTGTGAGGAGTGTAAGCGCATCTTGGTGCGCGATGTCGAAGAGGCGACGCAGGGATGCGACGAATGCCTCCTCCCTCGCCACCTGGGTCGGCCCGTGCTTCGACTTGCTCTTGTTCAAGGAGACCCACTCATCGTAGAGTCGGATGAGTTTGTCGCGCGCCCGGTGGGCTGCCTGGACTGGAATGCGTGCCCGGGCCCAGAATGCGAGTACCTCATCGATCACCTTGGCCGCCGCGGGCTTCTTCTCGTGCTTCAGTTCCAAATGAAGGTGCAGGAACAGACGGAGAGCTTGTCCTCGTGTTGGGAGTCGGCTTCCCGTAAGTTCGTTCAGTGTACTATGTACAAGGTACACAGTCGTGTTTGACCTAGTCGTCGCCATCGCAACTCTGGGGAAACAGGAGAGGGGAAGGTTATTATTAGTCAATTATATAAAATTTATATGTAATGCGTCAAAAGAAGAAACATGTCAAATGGATGACGATGATTGGAAATTCCCTGAGAAACAGCACTTTCTGAGCAACAAAAATGTAACAGAGCGAATAAAAAACGAACCAAACTGTTACAGAGGCGTTGGTAAACAGTTTCTAAGAGCCCACGGTGCCAACCGACACTCCTTTCCGGTCGAAACGCGCACTGAGACTGAGCCAACCAACGGGCAAAATACGGCCCCGGAACGCGGGCTGACGAGTTTTTGCCTGTTTTGGCCTGACCTGGACTGGCTCCGATCGATCGGAAGTGGTGTAATAAACAATTGTTAGACAAAAAAAAAGGCCAAAAGACGTCGGAAATGCAATTTAATGATGGAAAATGTTGTTCGAAATATGTTTAAAGTAAATTTGAAAAAGTTGATTTTTTCCCGAAAAATGTCAACTTTGACCTCAATTCGCGACCTCTAAAATTAATATTTTTTTTAATCCTTTTGCACACATTATTTTTTACGGGAATGGAACCAGCCGCCCGCACGCCTAAAAATCGGATCAAATAAAATTCACTATATGGCTAAGTGCCACCCTAATATATATATATATATATATATATATATATATATATATATATATATATATATATATATATATATATATATATATATATATATATATATATATATATATATATATATATATATATATATATATATATATATATATATATATATATATATATATATATATATATATATATATATATATATATATATATATATATATATATATATATATATATATATATATATATATATATATATATATATATATATATATATATATATATATATATATATATATATATATATATATATATATATATATATATATATATATATATATATATATATATTGCAGTTGAGACAGGTTTGAAACATACAGGAACAATACAATCCGATAAACGCGTTTCGACACAAAGTCTTCTTCCTCAGTATCGGTTTCGTAAAATAACACAAAGATTACAAGTAATCTTTGTGTTATTTTACGAAACCGATACTGAGGAAGACTTTGTGTCGAAACGCGTTTATCGGATTGTATTGTTCCTGTATATATATATATATATATATATATATATATATATATATATATATATATATATATATATATATATATATATATATATATATATATATATATATATATATATATATATATATATATATATATATATATATATATATATATATATATATATATATATATATATATATATATATATATATATATATATATATATATATATATATATATATATATATATATATATATATATATATATATATATATATATATATATATATATATATATATATATATATATATATATATATATATATATATATATATATATATATATATATATATATATATATATATATATATATATATATATATATATATATATATATATATATATATATATATATATATATATATATATATATATATATATATATATATATATATATATATATATATATATATATATATATATATATATATATATATATATATATATATATATATATATATATATATATATATATATATATATATATATATATTTGTAACGCCCAAACGCCCGAGTGCTGCCAACTGTTACTCGTGGGGGCTGGAGAGGGGTGTTGGTGGAAGGGGGTCATGCGGGGGGGGGGTGATGGGAGAGGAGGGGGTGAGGTGGGGGGTACGAACCAACAAAATAATGAATGGTCCTCGAAACCCGCTCAAAAAGGCACCGAAACTCCGTCCAGGGCCGCTGCAACTCGGCACGTATCAGTAGCTGCACATACCGTACCGGCGTGATGACATCACTGAATTCACGTGCCTTTGTGAGCATGGAGCCTCCGTCCAGGAGAATCCCGAAAAATATTAATAGTTGAGCGGCGTCTGTACTAACTACAGACTCTGTAGTTCCGAGCTGGGAAAACACAGCCAACAATATGTGTGTAATTCACGTGCCTTTTTGTGCATAGGGAACCTCCATTCCGGAGAAATTCGTTAAATTACAAGTGCGTTAAATAGCTATAGCTGTGTCTGAGATGGGTTGGTTGGAGTTCGAGATGGATTGGGAGTGAAGTAAACAAACTTCAGTCAGGTCAAAAAAGTCAGTTAAAAGTCAAAAGTCAAAAAAGTAACAAAAAGTCCAAAGTAACAAAAAGTATACAAAGTCGAAAAAGTCGAGCCCCGCAAGTCCCGCAAGCCCCACATCCCTCCTATATATCTATTTGAGTAGTGTCCGTTTTGCACTAAAAACAGCAACGAAAACGACTGCCCGCGAATGGAATGCGGGTTAAGCACGTGCGTTAGTAGGGTGGAGTCTTTCGTCCAGGAGATTGCCGATAATTTAATCCGAGCCGAGGTCCCGGCCGGCAGTGTGGTACACGGGCAGGCAGGGGTGTTGGTGAAATGGCACCGGCGTTATGACGTCACTGAATTAACGTGTCTGTGTGAGCATGGAGCCTCCGTCCAGGAGAATCCCGAGAAATAATAACCCGCGCACTGCAGGGGCTTTGCGCCGAACACGAACTGCAGGGGGGTTGATTTCCGCCGCCCCCCCCCCCCCTGAGATCTCGAAAACTACGCTACGTAGCGAGAAGCGGAAAACAGCATTTGATAGGTTGATACATGTTCTATCGAAAGTATTTCAGTATTGTTTTAAGTCAGGTCAGAATTGAGGTCACCAGAGGTCATCAAAGGTCAACTTTTCCAGTTTTTTCTCTCCTGTTTTAGGACATCGCTCCAGAAATTCCCATATATCTCAGAAACTATGCTAGTTAGAAACAAACCGAAAAAAGCAAACGCCAGCCAGTGAAATTTACAATCGCTAAGGTGTTCTCAAATTTGATCTCAGGTCAATATTTGAGGCTCCAAAGGTCAAAAAAGTAAAAAATGACGTTTTGTTTTTGCTAAATCGTTTTTCGCTATTAACTTTGTATATAATAAAGATAACGGAAAACTGTTTACGCCATTGTGTTTATCTTGTCAAGGCGCTTTGAATAATGTACCTGGTGACCTTGTTAAGTTAACTTAATTTTACCTCAGGTCAAGGTCAAGTGGTGAACCAAGTAGGACATGTTGCATATGGGAAGACGTGTCTCGACGAGACAAACACATTGATGTCTGTTTCACTCCTCTATCTTCATTATGTCGGGAGTTTTGACAAAAAGGTGATGGTGACCTCGCATGACCTCAAATGACCCAATAGAGGTCACTGAACAAAACTTACACTTAGATCATCAAGAATATCTTATAATAGCATGATCCAGAAATAATTGGACTAATATCATGCATATCCTTAGCATTTGTATATTTCCCCATTGACCCCATGGGGAGGTTACGAAATTGACCTGACCTTAGGTCACCGATATCAAAATTCCGAGATATACGAATTGTAAGTACTTATGCCCTCATGACATCCTGTAAGTTTTAAACTGATCGGTGAAAAACTCTGGGGCTTTGGCACAACTGCAAACATTTTTGTTGGTGGGGTCACTTGACCTGGTCTGGTGACCTGACCTGAGATGACCCGAGGTTATTTTTTCTTCTTCCGTGCATGGGGATCGACACGACACGACACGACAGATCGACAAAGGGGTCACACAGTCATGTCACCGATTTTGACCAAAATTGGTATATGGGGCGCGAAATATCGGGCGCGAAAGCGAACTGTGGAAGTTTAACTGCAATCAAAGCAGTGGTTCCGGAGATATTACCTCAGGTATTTTTCCAAGGCCATGGGTGCAGGTCAGAACCTCTATCAGCCCATATGGCGGGATATTTATGACGCAATATATATTTACTATATATCATTAGAATATCAATGAGCTGTTCGATGACATGGTGTTGTTTTGTTTACGTTTTCCGAAAATTACGAAATTTGGTAATTTTCGAAATGTTAGAACTGTTTAGGATTGCCCCTCCTTAACGTATTTCCGATTGTTCAGTATATTATTCATAAGTGTAAGGAAGTTTCTTAGAGACAAAAAAAAATCTGGTTAATTGCCTCCAAATATCTCATTTTTCCATTTTAAATGTTATTTCTTTAAACAAATAAGTTACTGGCTTATTACTTTTGACTGCATAAAGCTAGAACAGTACGGTGAACACCATTTTGTTGTTCTCATCCAGACAAGTTCCCGTATCCCGTTGCCGTAGCCCGTTCCCCGTTCCCGTAGCCCGTTCGTGAATCCCGTATCCCGTTCCTGAATCCCGTATCCCGTTCCCGTATCCCGTTCCCGTATCCCGTTTCCGCATCCCGTTTCCGTATCCCGTTTCCGTATCCCGTTTCCGTATCCCGTTTCCGTATCCCGTTCCCGTATCTCGTTCCCATATCCCGTTCCCGTATCCCGTTCCCGTATCCCATTCCCGTATCCCGTTCCCGTATCCCGTTCCCGTATCCCGTTCCCGTATCCCGTTCCCGTATCCAGTTCCCGTATTCCGTTCCCGAATCCCGTTCTCTTTCCCAACATCACCAATCTCGGGTAGGCTTTACAATAAAGAGTTCAGAATTTAAATATGAGTCAATTTAGTATCCGCCGACGGAGGTTCGTTTTTTGCTTAGCATGCTTTTCACTATGCCGAGGTTTTGCCGACGCATATTGATCTGGAGCGAAATATTTCGATGTAATGCTTTATTACGCCGAATAAAAAAAGGCTGAAAGCGTCATATTAACACTGTCATTATAACGTTCATGTGTGCCAATATGAATATATTTTGGGTGGTTATTGGTCAGAAATCATTGCGCTTTACAGCTGTATATTTTTGTATTGTTCACCGCCCTCCGTTATTAACGATATGGCGGTGTGATGAAATACGTATTCTAAAATGGTCAATTTATATATTCCAGGCCCATTTAAGCTATTCAATATTTAACAGAAAGCTTCGGTTTTCATGCATAATAAAGCCAGTACCTTCGTCTGCAAAATTACGTTTGTTTCATCTCGTCACGTCCCATAGGTTCGGAGCACTAAATTAAATCGTGAATTACTTCATAAAAACTGTGATTTGCGTTTGTGTAGCCATCAACTTTGCACGCGCCTCGTTCATTTCTCTACACGTATGTGTTTTTCGCATCCCGATCAGACTCGCATTTTCCGAGATATCGACCTGGGATTGAATCATGTTTCGCGATTTTTCGCATTTTTCACACATTTCGCACCGGGTTTCCCACCTGTTAAACCAATGGAGAAAAAGTCGTGTTTGCAGCTCGTGCCACGCACTCATTGTGCACCCCAGCAACCCTGTTTCTCGACACTGCACGTCGTTGAAATGGCACCTGGATCGTGTGCAAATTTCATCCATCTGGTCGCAGTAGTTCAGGCTGCACAGCTGAGCAAAGAACAAAACTGCAAAATGGGCACAGACAAGACACACAGACAGACAGACAGACGCACTTTACTCAAATAGTAAGTTAGACTAGCGCCTTGTGCTCGCTCCGCGTCTCAATCCCATATATTCGCAATCCCGATAGATGGATGGAGATTTTTATTTTTTGACTTGGCGGGCTTGGCGGGCTTGCGGGGCTTGGGGACTTGCGGGGCTTACGTATCCCGTAGCCCGTTTGTAAACTTTTTCGATTTTTGTTTTACCTTTTATACTTTTAACTTTTTTGACTGACTCTTTTTACTTTTGACTGATTTTTTGTTTACTTCACCCCCAATCCATCTCGAACTTCAACCAAACCATCTCAGACACAGCTACAGCTATTTAACGCACTTGTAATTTAATGAAATTATCCGGAATGGAGGTTCCCTATGCACAAAGGCACGTGAATTACACGCAGATTGTTGGCTGTGTTTTCCCAGCTCAGAACTAGGCAGAGGGGGTTGATTTCCGCCCCCCCCCCCCCCTCAGGTTTTTTCAAAGATAGCGAAAAAACGGCGGCGCTGCGCGTCGCCGGGTTTTCGCACACCTGTCACATCAATTGCACACACTTCGAAGAAGAAAAAATAACCTCGGGTCATCTCAGGTCAGGTCACCAGACCAGGTCAAGTGACCCCACCAACAAAAATGTTTGCAGTTGTGCCAAAGCCCCAGAGTTTTTCACCGATCAGTTTGAAACTTGCAGGATGTCATGAGGGCATAAGTACTTACAATTCGTATATCTCGGAATTTTGATATCGGTGACCTAAGGTCAGGTCAATTTCGTAACCTCCCCATGGGGTCAATGGGGAAATATACAAATGCTAAGGATATGCATGATATTAGTCCAATTATTTCTGGATCATGCTATTATAAGATATTCTTGATGATCTAAGTGTAAGTTTTGTTCAGTGACCTCTATTGGGTCATTTGAGGTCATGCGAGGTCACCATCACCTTTTTGTCAAAACTCCCGACATAATGAAGATAGAGGAGTGAAACAGACATCAATGTGTTTGTCTCGTCGAGACACGTCTTCCCATATGCAACATGTCCTACTTGGTTCACCACTTGACCTTGACCTGAGGTAAAATTAAGTTAACTTAACAAGGTCACCAGGTACATTATTCAAAGCGCCTTGACAAGATAAACACAATGGTGTAAACAGTTTTCCGTTATCTTTATTATATACAAAGTTAATAGCGAAAAACGATTTAGCAAAAACAAAACGTCATTTTTTACTTTTTTGACCTTTGGAGCCTCAAATATTGACCTGAGATCAAATTTGAGAACACCTTAGCGATTGTAAATTTCACTGGCTGGCGTTTGCTTTTTTCGGTTTGTTTCTAACTAGCATAGTTTCTGAGATATGGGAATTTCTGGAGCGATGTCCTAAAACAGGAGAGAAAAAACTGGAAAAGTTGACCTTTGATGACCTCTGGTGACCTCAATTCTGACCTGACTTAAAACAATACTGAAATACTTTCGATAGAACATGTATCAACCTATCAAATGCTGTTTTCCGCTTCTCGCTACGTAGCGTAGTTTTCGAGATCTCAGGGGGGGGGGGGGCGGAAATCAACCCCCCTGCAGTTCGTGTTCGGCGCAAAGCCCCTGCAGTGCGCGGGTTATTATTTCTCGGGATTCTCCTGGACGGAGGCTCCATGCTCACAAAGACACGTTAATTCAGTGACGTCATAACGCCGGTGCCATTTCACCAACACCCCTGCCTGCCCGTGTACCACACGGCCGGCCGGGACCTCGGCTCGGATTAAATTATCGGCAATCTCCTGGACGAAAGACTCCACCCTACTAACGCACGTGCTTAACCCGCATTCCATTCGCGGGCAGTCGTTTTCGTTGCTGTGTTTTTAGTGCAAAACGGACACTACTCAAATAGATATATAGGAGGGATGTGGGGCTTGCGGGACTTGCGGGGCTCGACTTTTTCGACTTTGTATACTTTTTGTTACTTTGGACTTTTTGTTACTTTTTTGACTTTTGACTTTTAACTGACTTTTTTGACCTGACTGAAGTTTGTTTACTTCACTCCCAATCCATCTCGAACTCCATCCAACCCATCTCAGACACAGCTATAGCTATTTAACGCACTTGTAATTTAACGAATTTCTCCGGAATGGAGGTTCCCTATGCACAAAAAGGCACGTGAATTACACACATATTGTTGGCTGTGTTTTCCCAGCTCGGAACTACAGAGTCTGTAGTTAGTACAGACGCCGCTCAACTATTAATATTTTTCGGGATTCTCCTGGACGGAGGCTCCATGCTCACAAAGGCACGTGAATTCAGTGATGTCATCACGCCGGTACGGTATGTGCAGCTACTGATACGTGCCGAGTTGCAGCGGCCCTGGACGGAGTTTCGGTGCCTTTTTGAGCGGGTTTCGAGGACCATTCATTATTTTGTTGGTTCGTACCCCCCACCTCACCCCCTCCTCTCCCATCACCCCCCCCCCCCCCCGCATGACCCCCTTCCACCAACACCCCTCTCCAGCCCCCACGAGTAACAGTTGGCAGCACTCGGGCGTTTGGGCGTTACAAATATATATATATATATATATATATATATATATATATATATATATATATATATATATATATATATATATATATATATATATATATATATATATATATATATATATATATATATATATATATATATATATATATATATATATATATATATATATATATATATATATATATATATATTTGTAACGCCCAAACGCCCGAGTGCTGCCAACTGTTACTCGTGGGGGCTGGAGAGGGGTGTTGGTGGAAGGGGGTCATGCGGGGGGGGGGTGATGGGAGAGGAGGGGGTGAGGTGGGGGGTACGAACCAACAAAATAATGAATGGTCCTCGAAACCCGCTCAAAAAGGCACCGAAACTCCGTCCAGGGCCGCTGCAACTCGGCACGTATCAGTAGCTGCACATACCGTACCGGCGTGATGACATCACTGAATTCACGTGCCTTTGTGAGCATGGAGCCTCCGTCCAGGAGAATCCCGAAAAATATTAATAGTTGAGCGGCGTCTGTACTAACTACAGACTCTGTAGTTCCGAGCTGGGAAAACACAGCCAACAATATGTGTGTAATTCACGTGCCTTTTTGTGCATAGGGAACCTCCATTCCGGAGAAATTCGTTAAATTACAAGTGCGTTAAATAGCTATAGCTGTGTCTGAGATGGGTTGGTTGGAGTTCGAGATGGATTGGGAGTGAAGTAAACAAACTTCAGTCAGGTCAAAAAAGTCAGTTAAAAGTCAAAAGTCAAAAAAGTAACAAAAAGTCCAAAGTAACAAAAAGTATACAAAGTCGAAAAAGTCGAGCCCCGCAAGTCCCGCAAGCCCCACATCCCTCCTATATATCTATTTGAGTAGTGTCCGTTTTGCACTAAAAACACAGCAACGAAAACGACTGCCCGCGAATGGAATGCGGGTTAAGCACGTGCGTTAGTAGGGTGGAGTCTTTCGTCCAGGAGATTGCCGATAATTTAATCCGAGCCGAGGTCCCGGCCGGCCGTGTGGTACACGGGCAGGCAGGGGTGTTGGTGAAATGGCACCGGCGTTATGACGTCACTGAATTAACGTGTC
Organism: Chirona hameri; assembly: GCA_036785665.1. NCBI lineage: Eukaryota > Metazoa > Arthropoda > Thecostraca > Balanomorpha > Balanidae > Chirona > Chirona hameri. The sequence goes on along the minus strand of JAXIVJ010013885.1, from coordinate 26,371 downwards.
TTTGTGAGCATGGAGCCTCCGTCCAGGAGAATCCCGAGAAATAATAACCCGCGCACTGCAGGGGCTTTGCGCCGAACACGAACTGCAGGGGGGTTGATTTCCGCCCCCCCCCCCCCCTGAGATCTCGAAAACTACGCTACGTAGCGAGAAGCGGAAAACAGCATTTGATAGGTTGATACATGTTCTATCGAAAGTATTTCAGTATTGTTTTAAGTCAGGTCAGAATTGAGGTCACCAGAGGTCATCAAAGGTCAACTTTTCCAGTTTTTTCTCTCCTGTTTTAGGACATCGCTCCAGAAATTCCCATATATCTCAGAAACTATGCTAGTTAGAAACAAACCGAAAAAAGCAAACGCCAGCCAGTGAAATTTACAATCGCTAAGGTGTTCTCAAATTTGATCTCAGGTCAATATTTGAGGCTCCAAAGGTCAAAAAAGTAAAAAATGACGTTTTGTTTTTGCTAAATCGTTTTTCGCTATTAACTTTGTATATAATAAAGATAACGGAAAACTGTTTACGCCATTGTGTTTATCTTGTCAAGGCGCTTTGAATAATGTACCTGGTGACCTTGTTAAGTTAACTTAATTTTACCTCAGGTCAAGGTCAAGTGGTGAACCAAGTAGGACATGTTGCATATGGGAAGACGTGTCTCGACGAGACAAACACATTGATGTCTGTTTCACTCCTCTATCTTCATTATGTCGGGAGTTTTGACAAAAAGGTGATGGTGACCTCGCATGACCTCAAATGACCCAATAGAGGTCACTGAACAAAACTTACACTTAGATCATCAAGAATATCTTATAATAGCATGATCCAGAAATAATTGGACTAATATCATGCATATCCTTAGCATTTGTATATTTCCCCATTGACCCCATGGGGAGGTTACGAAATTGACCTGACCTTAGGTCACCGATATCAAAATTCCGAGATATACGAATTGTAAGTACTTATGCCCTCATGACATCCTGTAAGTTTCAAACTGATCGGTGAAAAACTCTGGGGCTTTGGCACAACTGCAAACATTTTTGTTGGTGGGGTCACTTGACCTGGTCTGGTGACCTGACCTGAGATGACCCGAGGTTATTTTTTCTTCTTCGAAGTGTGTGCAATTGATGTGACAGGTGTGCGAAAACCCGGCGACGCGCAGCGCCGCCGTTTTTTCGCTATCTTTGAAAAAACCTGAGGGGGGGGGGGCGGAAATCAACCCCCTCTGCCTAGTTCTGAGCTGGGAAAACACAGCCAATAATCTGCGTGTAATTCACGTGCCTTTGTGCATAGGGAACCTCCATTCCGGATAATTTCATTAAATTACAAGTGCGTTAAATAGCTGTAGCTGTGTCTGAGATGGTTTGGTTGAAGTTCGAGATGGATTGGGGGTGAAGTAAACACAAAATCAGTCAAAAGTAAAAAGAGTCAGTCAAAAAAGTTAAAAGTATAAAAGGTAAAACAAAAATCTAAAAAGTTTACAAACGGGCTACGGGATACGTAAGCCCCGCAAGTCCCCAAGCCCCGCAAGCCCGCCAAGCCCGCCAAGTCAAAAAATAAAAATCTCCATCCATCTATCGGGATTGCGAATATATGGGATTGAGACGCGGAGCGAGCACAAGGCGCTAGTCTAACTTACTATTTGAGTAAAGTGCGTCTGTCTGTCTGTCTGTGTGTCTTGTCTGTGCCCATTTTGCAGTTTTGTTCTTTGCTCAGCTGTGCAGCCTGAACTACTGCGACCAGATGGATGAAATTTGCACACGATCCAGGTGCCATTTCAACGACGTGCAGTGTCGAGAAACAGGGTTGCTGGGGTGCACAATGAGTGCGTGGCACGAGCTGCAAACACGACTTTTTCTCCATTGGTTTAACAGGTGGGAAACCCGGTGCGAAATGTGTGAAAAATGCGAAAAATCGCGAAACATGATTCAATCCCAGGTCGATATCTCGGAAAATGCGAGTCTGATCGGGATGCGAAAAACACATACGTGTAGAGAAATGAACGAGGCGCGTGCAAAGTTGATGGCTACACAAACGCAAATCACAGTTTTTATGAAGTAATTCACGATTTAATTTAGTGCTCCGAACCTATGGGACGTGACGAGATGAAACAAACGTAATTTTGCAGACGAAGGTACTGGCTTTATTATGCATGAAACCCGAAGCTTTCTGTTAAATATTGAATAGCTTAAATGGGCCTGGAATATATAAATTGACCATTTTAGAATACGTATTGCATCACACCGCCATATCGTCAATAACGGAGGGCGGTAAACAATACAAAAATATACAGCTGTAAAGCGCAATGATTTCTGACCAATAACCACCCAAAATATATTCATATTGGCACACATGAACGTTATAATGACAGTGTTAATATGACGCTTTCAGCCTTTTTTTATTCGGCGTAATAAAGCATTACATCGAAATATTTCGCTCCAGATCAATATGCGTCGGCAAAACCTCGGCATAGTGAAAAGCATGCTAAGCAAAAAACGAACCTCCGTCGGCGGATACTAAATTGACTCATATTTAAATTCTGAACTCTTTATTGTAAAGCCTACCCGAGATTGGTGATGTTGGGAAAGAGAACGGGATTCGGGAACGGAATACGGGAACTGGATACGGGAACGGGATACGGGAACGGGATACGGGAACGGGATACGGGAACGGGATACGGGAATGGGATGCGGGAATGGGATACGGGAACGGGATACGGGAACGGGATATGGGAACGAGATACGGGAACGGGATACGGAAACGGGATACGGAAACGGGATGCGGAAACGGGATACGGGAACGGGATACGGGAACGGGATACGGGAACGGGATACGGGATTCAGGAACGGGATACGGGATTCACGAACGGGCTACGGGAACGGGGAACGGGCTACGGCAACGGGATACGGGAACTTGTCTGGATGAGAACAACAAAATGGTGTTCACCGTACTGTTCTAGCTTTATGCAGTCAAAAGTAATAAGCCAGTAACTTATTTGTTTAAAGAAATAACATTTAAAATGGAAAAATGAGATATTTGGAGGCAATTAACCAGAATTTTTTTTGTCTCTAAGAAACTTCCTTACACTTATGAATAATATACTGAACAATCGGAAATACGTTAAGGAGGGGCAATCCTAAACAGTTCTAACATTTCGAAAATTACCAAATTTCGTAATTTTCGGAAAACGTAAACAAAACAACACCATGTCATCGAACAGCTCATTGATATTCTAATGATATGTAGTAAATATATATTGCGTCATAAATATCCCGCCATATGGGCTGATAGAGGTTCTGACCTGCACCCATGGCCTTGGAAAAATACCTGAGGTAATATCTCCGGAACCACTGCTTTGATTGCAGTTAAACTTCCACAGTTCGCTTTCGCGCCCCAGATATTTCGCGCCCCATATACCAATTTTGGTCAAAATCGGTGACATGACTGTGTGACCCCTTTGTCGATCTGTCGTGTCGTGTCGTGTCGATCCCCATGCACGAAAAATATCATGACTTTGTTTTCATTTCCATTATAATGAAACATAATATGCATACTTAGCTAAGGTTGATGCTGCTTTTTATCATAAGGTGAGACTAACTCTGATCTGCTTTCTTTCAGTGAGTGTATGTTTCGAACGATCTCAGAAGTGTGATTGAAGCGAAGCATAACCTAAGTAGCAATCAGTCTGCCATGGCCAGTGGGTCAGAAGTGAAGGACGCGGAACAGCAGAGGCAGATGACCATCTCTGTCACAGTGAAAACTCCGAGAGAGAAGCAGACGTTTTGTGTGGCGCCTGACTGCTCCATAGCTGATTTTAAGCAGCAAATCGCTGAAGGCTTCAAGGCCGCCTCTGCGCAGCTTTGCCTCATCTTTGCCGGCAAGATCATGAAGGACCAAGAGACGCTCGAGACGCACAAGGTGAAGGACGGCCAGACTGTGCACCTCGTCATCAAGAACCCCAAATCTGCGCAGCCGCCGCCGCCGCCGGAGGGCCCATCCGCTACTGCCGAGCCTGCTCTGTCAAGCTCTGCAGCCGGTCAGCCGGCGGCTGACGCGGGCGGCGCTGGCGGACTGGGTCTGGGCGCGTTCGGCGGCCTGCCCGGGCTCTCCAATCTGGGCATGGGCTCGGCCAACTTCCAAGAGCTGCAACGCAGCATGCAGCAGGAGATGCTACGCAACCCGGAAATGCTTCAGCAGATGATGGACAATCCGATGGTGCAGAGCATGATGAGTAATCCGGAGGTGATGCGGCAGCTGATGCAGTCTAACCCGCAAATGCAGCAGCTGATGGAGCGTAACCCGGAGATAACGCACATGCTCAACAACCCGGAGCTGCTCCGCCAGACGATGGAGCTGGCTCGCAACCCGGCCATGATGCAGGAGCTGGTGCGGCAGCAGGATCGTGCCATGTCCAACCTGGAGTCGATCCCTGGCGGCTTCAGCGCCCTGCAGCGCGTCTACAGGGACATTCAGGAGCCTATGCTGGACGCTGCCCAGGAGATGACCGGTAATCCGTTTAACCCGCCGTCCACCAGCTCCAACTCCGGCTCCGGCTCTGGAACGACGCCAGCTGGCGCGCCCAACAGCGAGCCGCTGCCGAACCCGTGGGCTCCGCCGTCCACCTCTGCGCCGGCCGCGGCACCGTCCGCCTCCAGGCCTGCCACTGACTCGGCGGCGGCGGCGGCAGGACTCGGCGGCCTCGGTGGAGCAGGAATGCAAGGCCTAATGCAGCAGATGGCGGCCAACCCGCAGGCGCTGCAGAACATGCTAAGTGCTCCGTACATGCAGCCGATGCTGCAGTCTCTGGCGTCCAGCCCGCAGTTAGCGCAGTCGGTCATTGCAAACAACCCACTGTTGACCGGCAACGAGCAGCTTCAGCGCCAAATGACGGCCATGTTGCCCACCTTCATGCAGCAGATGCAGAACCCCGAGATGCAGCAGCTGCTTACTAACCCCGAGACGCTGCAGGCCATGCAGCAGGTGCAGCAAGGTCTAAACACGCTGCAGCAGACCTCGCCCGGTCTTTTCAGCTCGATGGGTATGGGTGTGACCCCGCCGCCGGCGCCGGAAGCCGCACCCGAGGCGCCGCCCACCACGCAGGCAAATCAGACGTCAACCGCGGCGCCGGCCCCGGCGGCCCCGGCGGCCCCGCCCGACCAGCTCTCCCAGTTCATGGCACGCATGATGGGCCAGGTCGGGCTGGGCGGCGCCGGCGGGCTGGGCGGCGCCGGCGGGCCGCCGCCAGAGGAGCGTTTCCGCTCTCAGCTGGAGCAGCTCGCCGCTATGGGCTTCGTCAACCGCGAGGCAAACGTGCGCGCCCTGGTGGCCACCTTCGGTGACGTGAACGCGGCCGTGGAGCGGCTGTTGGGCGGCGGCGGCGGTGGTGCGCCGCCTTCCCAGTCCAGCTGAGAGAACGTGTGGCCGCCAGTGTTGCCCCGGGCCGCCGCTGGCCAGGGGCCCAATCAATCGGATCGGTTGTCGGAGCTGGGACCGGGGTGCGTTCCAGGGGGGCCGCTCCCCGCCGCTGCCACTCACAGGATTCGTGTCGTTCCGTGGCTGGCAGGTATCGTTATGCGGGCGCGGTTCGATTGCATGATTTGTAGCAGATTCCGAGTCGCTGTATCGTTATTGGAGCTGATTCCGTGTGTGCGTGTGCGTGTGCGTGTGTGTGGTTAGGGGGAATCTGTCTCGCTTCAGTTTAAGTAGCTTACCGGCGTGGGCGGCATTGAACCTGTCAAACTGTGTACGGAGACGCATGCCTTTGTGCTGCGTGACGTTTTGACCTGCGCACAACGGCGTAGGTCAGCAGTTTTTTTTGTATGCCTGAGCTCATCTTCCTTTTTGCGTCTTTTCAATGTCTGCTTGCTACATATGAACCTGCACGTGACAGATAGTAGCATATCTATCATAATCTTGGCCTTTCCGGGTTATAAAAATAAGTACACTCTACATGTGTTATTGTGTTGCCTGCTTGGATTAGTAAGTATGTCAACAATTCCCACTATCTGTGTAATTGCGCGGTAGATTTCACAGTTGGGCAAAACTCTCGGGTAGCCTGCTATGCGTTCAGTTGCGGTTGCCGGACGATGACGTCTTGCCGCGGTGCGGTGCCGGTAGGCTCGGGAGTCTCGCCCCGGTGTGGTCCAGCCGACCGTGCAGGTGACCGGCATCACCAGCCGGCGGAATGTTGTGTCTGCACTCGGCTGTTTCTCAGCACGACGCACCAGGAGTGCACCGCTCGTGTTTGTCGAGATTGGCTTTTCCGTATATATCAGACTAGCAGTGTCGTGTTTGTGGCCAATACAATACGGTATCCGGGAAGGCGGTATCCGGGCTCGGCTGGCGCAGCGCCCCTGTTCGTGGACCGGAGTTGGATAGAAGGTACGTGGGGCATTCCACGAGAAATCGACCAAAGGGTGACACCGATGTAGACCGATGTAATGTCACCGATTTTGATACAAATTGGTGTATAGGGTAATCTGGGGAACTGAAACGAGCTGTGACAGTTTTACGGAGATCCAAGCAGTGGTTCAGGAAATATTGCCTCAGGCATTTTTGCAAGGTCGCGGAGCAGGTCATCTTTGTCCGCCCATATCGCCGGGACTTTATGACACAATATAAATGTGTCGCATCATTTTAATGGCAATGACCTATTATACAAGATGGTACTGTTAGATTTTATACATTTCAGAAATTTCGGCATTTGGTTTAATTTGATATTTCACAAGGGCGTAGGAACCTATTTCAAGTTGGTGTGGTAAAGGCAAATTCAAATTTTAAACATTTCCTTACACCGGGGCCAAGGCCAAAGACCACGTTGTTGAACTGAACCGCACTGAGCAGAATGCATTTTAATCATCGCCAAGGAATTGTCATTGATGCGCCACGGATTCACTTCGGATTCCGGGTAAAGCCGACTGCTAATTTTCAACACCCTTGAAAACGGCGAGGTATATTGCGAGGTGGATTCGCTGAACATGTTGACAAACTGGCCAATTAAGTCTGGAAAATATCGTCTTTTTTAATATACATTCAAAGATTTCCAGGGTGTCACTTGACACCCTGAACATTTTGTTGCCGGAGCTAGCCTGGCACTTCGGAAAACTTATTTAAAAAACAAATCTAAATATGATAATTATTCATCACCCTCTGTTCCAATATTCTGTAAATGTATTTTCGTTAAAGGGAAATAATGACCTTTTGATTTTGTTAGCAACAATTTGCATGTTGTTGTTATTAATGACTTATACTGATAGTCAGTCATGCACCACGGATGCTTCACGGATCAGTTTGATCGGAAATGTCACAGAGCCTCCAAAAATGCCGCACTCGATGTAAACAATGGTAGGGAAGGACGAATTTGTCAATGACCTTCATGAAGTACACAAGGTACTTGTTTTGTATTTTTCCAAACTTACAACTTTGAATTTGGGAATAATTGTATTTAATTCTTAAATTTAAATAAAATAATTTTAAAACGATAACGGTAGCCTAAGAAATTGTTGCTAACAAAATCAAAAGGTCATTATTTCCCTTTAAAGGAAATAGTTCACCTTCAACATGGGATTTTGAACTGAAATAGCAGTTTTGTAGCCCGTGTTGAGAAATCCTTATCTGCAACTTTTCTTGGCTGAAAAGACTCCAGCCGAAGATATTTGACTTTTTGGCGAAGGAATGCGGCGCATATATGATATACCGTACCGTCTGAGAGTGCCAGCACTACCAGGGCGCATGCGCAGACCAATAACGCACACCATGACATTAATAATTTACGACCTTCTGTCCTGAATTGGCGCGATGTAGGACCATTTTTGAAAAGAAAAAAATAAACTATTAAAAAATATAATAAAATCGTGTTCTGAAAAATTTCCGAAGGTGAACTATTTCCTTTAAGTGACAGCGCCAGGAAGCACTCGTCGATCTATATCGGTGAAACCGCTTTGGTGTCGCTAACTCAAAAATTTCTGCAACCAAAGGACCCCAAGATAAAACAGTTGGACCCCCTGGGGGTGCATCTTGCACCTCTCAGGGTTGCCGACCCCTGGGGTGGTGTATCACGGTGGTATCCATCTGCAGCATCTATAACAAGTGGTGGTGTGATGGTGTGGTGGCGCGGTCTGCTTCTGTGCACATATAACAAGCATCTGTAAAACATCATTTCTCCGGAATGGAGGTTCAGCACATTTTTTGTCCTAGCGCCTGTCACAAGATTTCAATCGCTAACCCGCCTTGAGGGTATTTAGAACACATAATTGGCAGACTACGGGCACAAGAAGGAAAAAAGTTAACGGTTCAATTTTCCACAATAACTCCTTACACATATCCTTACATATGAGGGGTACATGGCGCACGTGCAGGTCCTTACCCCGATGCGGTTAATGTAACTTGCAATGACCATGGTGTGTGTACATGTACCACTGTGCCACATTGTAGCGCTCTAGGAGGCGTAGTTTGCCTGATATGGCAGAACGGTGCGCAACGAGATACCCTGTGCACGTGCCAGGTGCACCCCTTGGGGCAATCGAAATGCCTCGGAATGCATGTGTTGTGTGTCAATACACACAAACGAGGACAATTATCGCGCCCAGTTTCTGTGTCTTGTGAGCGGAAACGACCATTTCTGAAGCAGGGGTGAAAGCCAAGCCATGCGGGAAAGATGGCTGCAAGTATTGGCACCACGTGCTTCTACACGGCAGCCAGACGGCCAACTCCCGGAGTTCAAGACGTCCAACGGTGGAACCCGAGGCGAGAGAAGAAAGGACAGCTTCAGGGCCGTATCGTCCCCCTGAACACAAAAGGGTCGTGGCAGCTGCAGCTTGCCAGCGCGAGGACAAAAACACCATCACCTTGCTGCAAATCGTGCCAGTTCGCGTCCATGGGAGAAACGGTACGCGAGACACCTTCGCGCTGCTGGATCCAGGTGTACAAACGTCGCTGTGCTGCAATGAGCTGGCTGACCGACTAGACATCCCAGGCGAGTATCAGGAATTATGTGTACAGACAGTCGAAGGCTCTGGCCAGAAGCAGACAGCCCGAAAGATGACCATGGAAATAAGCTGTCTGTCAGCTGATGCCACAAAGAAGAAGATATCGGTGCCGGAGGTGTGGGCCGTTCCCCGGCTGAATATCTCCATGCCACGAGTAAGCAGGCAGGGAAGACAAAAATGGCACCATCTCGACGGGCTGGACGTGCCGGACTGCACCAGCGGTGACGTGGAACTGCTCCTGGGCGCCAACGTCATTGAAGTGGTGATCCAGCATGAAGTGCGCACAGGATCACCCGGACAGCCTGTCGCTATCCGAAACGATTTCGGCTGGGCTCTGACGGGGGCGGTGCACAGCATCGCCCCAGAATCGTCGCGGCAGGTGATGCACATTCAGCGCAGGACCACCGCTGAAGACCTTTTGACGGAGCAAGTCCAAGAGTGGTGGTCAACGGAGGTCTTTGGGACCAAATACGACAAACCTGTGTCACAATCCAGAGAAGATGAGCGCGCCCTGTCAATCTTGGAGCATGCCACGAAGAAGCTCCCAGACAGATACGACACAGGCATGTTATGGAAGGAAGACCACGTGGAGTTCCCTGACAACAAAGGAATGGCGCTGAAACGGCTGCAATCCACGGAGCGAAGCATCAAACGTCGCCCTGAGCTTGTCTGCGCTTACCAGGCCACCATGCAGTCCTACATCCAGCAAGGGCACGCCAGGAAACTGACCCAAGAAGAAGCAGCCCAGTCAAGTGATCGAAGATGGTTTCTGCCTCACCATGCAGTCACCAACCCCAAGAAGCCAGGCAAAGTGCGCGTCGTCTTCGATGCAGCTGCCAAGTTCCAAGGCACGAGTCTCAACGACAAACTCCTGACGGGGCCAGACCTACTGCGAGGCCTGCCTGGGGGTGCTGCTGCGTTTCCGAGAGGAACCAGTCGCTCTCACAGCTGACATCGAACAAATGCACCACCAGGTACGAGTAGCTGAAGAAGATCAGCCAGCGCTCAGCTTCCTATGGCGAGATCTGGACACGACAAAGGACCCAGATGTCTACCAGATGCAAGCTGTCGTGTGCGGTGCAAAATCGTCTCCAGCGATGGCCAACTACGTGCTCCTGAGGACAGCCAACGACTACAGTGTAGATGCAACCGTGAAAAGCGAGACTGCAGTAGCCGCCGTCCGCGAGAACTTCTACATGGATGACTTCCTGAAGTCAGAGAAAACTTCAGAAGTAGCCGTGGCGATGCAGCAAGAAATGACAAAACTACTGGCTTCTGGTGGCTTCCGACTGACCAAGTGGCTGAGCAACTCGAGGAAGGTTCTGTAAAGTATACCAGCATCGGAGCGGGCCCTTGGCAGCGCAAATCTCAGCTTCAACCCTCTGCCAACGGAGAGAACCCTCGGTGTCATCTGGAACAGCGAAACAGACACCTTAAGTTTCCGAGTCACCGAGACAGACGCTCAAACGACGAAGCGGGAGGTTCTCCGAAAGACGGCATCAATTTTCGACCCACTTGGCATCGGCGCTCCATTCATCCTGAGAGCAAAGGTCCTGATGCAGCGACTTTGGACACTCAATCTAGACTGGGATCAGTGTCTGGCCGAAGCGGAGGTGAAGCAATGGAAGCAGTGGCTCCAGGAGCTCCAGTTGTTGAAGAAAGTCACCATTCCCCGCTGCATCACACCAACCAGTGGAGAAGCCGTTTCTAGACAGTTTCTGCGACGCATCGGAAACAGCGTTTGGAGCTGTCATATACCTACGCACTTCGCTGTCAAACGGTGACCATCACTGCTCGTTCGTGATTAGCAAAACACGGGTGGCGCCGCTGAAGCAGGTATCCATCGTCCGGCTGGAGCTGCAGGCCGCGGTCCTGGCAGCGAGACTCAGTGCTCAAAGAAGTGACTGTGGAAACAGACGCGGTGGTATTCTGGTCTGCCAGCAGAGTGGTGCTTCAGTACATCGCAAACGAAAGCAGAAGATTTCACGTCTTCGTGGCCAACCGAGTTGCTGAAATGCATGACCTGTCCAGGAATGAGCAGTGGCGTCACGTGCCAGGAACGCTGAACCCTGCGGGCGACTCTTCGAGAGGACTGCCTGCATCCGAGCTCACGCCAGACTGCAGATGGCTTCGTGGCCCTGGCTTCCTGTGACAGGATGAACAAAACTGGCCGCAAAAATAAGACGCAAGTCCACTCACGCCGGGACAAGAGGAAGTGAGGGAAGAGAAATTCGCTGGGCTCACTTCAAGCTGCAACCCGTTCTGCCAGACTCCGCCAGATTCTCGTCATGGACAAAGTACCGACGAGTCGTGGCATGGGCTCAGCGATTCCTGAAAAACCTCGCTGCCAAGTATGTTCCAGGGAAGACTTCCTGGAGCTGTAGCGGACCGCTTACCGCCACATATATGATGGACGCAGAGAAGACCATCCTAAGACAAGAGCAAGCGAACCAGTACCAGAGTGAGCCCAACGCGCTGCAAGCGAGGCGCCCTCTGCAGGCGAAAAGTGACCTCCTGTCACTGGCGCCCTACCTGGATGCAGACAACCTGCTGCGAGTCGGAGGACGCCTTCGTCACGCGCCACTACGGGAAGCGGAGAAGCATCCCCATCATTCTGCCTCGAAGAAGCGGAGTAACGAGAATGATCATAGCTGACCAGCACTGCCGGCTGTTGCATGTTGGTGTCGAGCATACGCTAAACGAGCTCTGTGGACGGTTTTGGGTCACTCAGGGAAGATCAGAAGTGAAGAGGAACCTACACGGCTGCGCAGTGTGTCGAAAACGACGCGCCACTCCTCAGCCGCTAATGATGGCCGACATGCCTCCAGAGCGGTTTGACACGTCCCGCCCGTTTAACACCGTGGGCATAGACTACTTGGGCCCACTCACCGTGCGAAAACTGCGAAAAACCGAAAAGCGGTACGTGCTCCTCGTGACTTGCTTGACAACCAGGGCTGTGCATCTCGAGATATCACACGCTATGGATACAGACAGCTTCATCATGGCTTTACGCCGTTTCATCGCCAGGAGAGGACAACCCACGAAAATCCTCTCCGACAACGGCACCAACTTCGTCGGTGGTGAACGGGAGCTGCGCGAGGCCATAGCAGGCTTGGACAAAGATCGGATCACTGACGAGCTCAGCAAACGCCACATCTCCTGGTTCATGACACCGGCGGCCAGCCACATGGGCGGTGTTTGGGAGAGACTGGTTGGTTCAGTGAAAAGATGTCTGAGAGTCGTGCTGGGCGGCCAGACTGTGTCTGACGAAGTGCTTACCACGGCGCTCTGTGAAATAGAGCACATCATCAACAGCAGACCACTGACCTACGTCAGCTCAGACACTACCGACTTCAGAGCACTGACGCCCAACCATCTGCTGTATTATTGTATTATTGTATTGTATTACTATCGTGGGGTTATCCACAATAAGTCGTGGCTATTACCACCCCGAGTCAAACGGTACAGGAATAGAAACATGCAGGTCCAAAACACGAGACATTAGCCACACATACATACACACACACAAACACATTCAGCGACGTCCTGTATCGCCAGCGGTTGTCAGATGTGCCTTCACAGCACGAACAAAGCATCGCTGTGTCATTTCGGCGACACCGGCAGGCAGTGCGTTGTACAACACTGGAGCACGATAGGCAAATCGTCGTTTCCCAGCCTCGGTTCTCGATCTGGGGAGACGCAGGAGTCTGTCCTGCCGAGTGGTCCTCTCCCGTGCGTCACGACACCGGACAAACAAGCTCGCAAGCGAATCAGGCGCGCCCTGCCGCAGTACCTTGTGGGTCAAGGCAAGCGTGCGAGCCTCTGCCATCTGTCGGGGCGCCATCCAGCGGAGTTGCTCACGCAGATCAGCCACATGATCGAATTTACGTCGTCCAAAGATGACTCTGGCAGCAAAGTTCAATATCTTTTGAATCCTGTCGAAATTTTTCTGGGTGCCATTCCCATAGACTGTAAGGCAGTAGCTGATCCGCGCGAGCACCAACGCTGTTACAATAATTTTGATGACGCCATCGGGAAGATATTGCCGGCAATGAGATAGGCTGATCAGCACGCCCATGCATTGCCGGCTCAGCTCGGACACATGTGGATCCCAGGACAGGGCGCTGTCAAAGACGACTCCCAGGTTCCTCACCTCCGTTCGCGGCTGCAAGACTACGTCGCAGAAGCTCACTTTAATATCTGGGAGAGAGCGTAAATTCTGGCGGCTGCCAAAAATGATGAGTTGAGTTTTGTTTGCGTTAACCTTGAGAGCATGCGAGCGGAACCAATTGCTCAGCGACGCCAGCGAACCTTCCATGCGCGAGGTGAGTCCCCTGAGGTCATCTTTCGGCCAGCTCACCAACACCTGGGTATCATCGGCGTATTGGAAGATAAGTGCTCCCTATGAGTACAATGACAGGTCATTTGAGAAAATTGTGAACAGAAGTGGGCCTAATGAAGAGCCTTGAAGTACACCCATGTTGTTGGCGAGCGGCCGTGACAACACCCCGCATCCGGACCCATCGTTCAGTGAAACACTCTGGGTGTGTCCCTGAAGATAGGCGGCGAACCAGGAGGCTTCAATGCCGTACAGACACAGTTTTTGAATACGAATTTTGTGGTCAATGACGTCAAAACATTTCTCAAATCAATTAGGCACAGCATTGAAATCTTCCCCTATCGGTGGCGGCCAGGATTTGGTCAGAAACAGACAAAAGCGCGGTTTCAGTGGAATAACGGGGTCGGAAACCGTGCTGAGTGGATGAGAGAAGGTGGTTGCAGGTAAGGTAGTGGTAGAGCTGCCGATGGACGACGCGCTCGACTATTTTGGTGATGACTGGGACGAGGGATATTGGGCGGAGGTTTGAAGGGTCGGATGAGTCTCCGGATTTGTGGATGGGGTTGACTATGGAGTGTTTCCAATTATCTGGGATGTCGGGTCGGGTCAGACAGGAGTTGATAATGTGGAAGATGACGTCACCGATAGCTGGGAAACCGGCCCTCAGCATGCGGATGCACACACCGTCAGCGCCGCAGGCAGCCGAGTTCCGCATGCTGAAGACCGTATGTCCGAGCATCTCCCGAGTCACGGGAGAGAGCGTGAACGAGCGGGCCCCGACATGGGGGAGACGCGTCCCAACAACAGGGACCGGTCCCCGCGCCCCGATCTCCGCAGCCACCCGGGGACCCACAGAGACGAAAAACTCGTTAAGTTGATCCGCCGTCGCGTCTGGCCGGACTGACCTCCCGTCCCTCTTCCCCGAAATCACCGTCCTTATACGGTGTCACACTCTGGCCGGACCACGCTCGCCGATCTCCCTCTGTATATCACGACGCCGGTCGCTACGCACAGCGGAGCGGACAGCTCGGTTTACATTTTTGTACACGGCGGAGTCACGACCAGAGTGCGCCAGCGCTGCCCGACAGCGGGCCATGAGGTCACGGGTGCCCGCGGAGACCGGAGGCGCAGTGGGGTTTCGAATGGTCAACTTTCTCAGCGGGGCATGGGCGTCAACAATCGGTAAGAAACGAGTTAAAAATACGGTCCACTGCTCACCCACGGTCGGCGCAGTAAAAATACCCCCCCTGTCCACACAACAAAGGTCATGGTTAAAAGCAGCTAAGTCAACGTGTTTCAAATTACGAGAAGAGATGACAGTTGGCTTCACACGAGGCTTTGGAACATTTACACGCACGCTTATGCATTTGTGAGGGCTAAAATGGCAGTGCAGAACGTTTACATTTCGTACGATGTCTCGATTATTAACAATACACACGTCTAACAGAGAGTCAGAAGTAAAAGTGGGCAACGTCACAAGCTGGTCGAGAGAGTGATCAGTTAAAAATTCCGCAAGCCTCCGTCGCGCAGGATCACAGCAGTCCTTAAACTAATCACAGTTGAGATCGCCACAGATGACTAGAGAGGATCTAGGGAAGTCAATCAGTACTCGCTGAAGCTGGGTCTCCAGGTGGGTAAAGTCGTCCTGCAGGGCAGCTACTGTGTACCGGGGTGGCCGGTACAGGGAGCCGATGACGAGCTGGCATCCCCGATCGAGCTTCAGCAGCGCCCACTGCGACTCTAGCCTGCTGGCGGGGCTCCCGGAGCCCGGAATGCTCAGTGCAGACGAAGTGATCCCGGTCTTCGTGAGGATGGCGACACCGCCGTAGCCTCGTCCGTCGGGGCGGTCCACCCGGTTGATGGTGTAACCTGGGAGCACGACGAGGCGACTGGGCGTGGTAGGTCGCAGCCACGTCTCCGACAAGAGCATGACGTCGAAGTCATGACGCTGCAGCTCGTCTGTGAGTTCCAGCAACTTAGGCTTCAGGCTTTGGATGTTGAGAGCTCCAACATGTAGGCCGCCGTCTGGGATCCTCCGCCCGCCGCCGCGCCCCCTCCGTCCGCGCGCGCCGCGCCGCTGGGGCCTCCTCCCTCTGCCTCGCGGCCGCCGTGACCCAGCGCGGTCGCCGGCCGGGAGAGAGTGGCCCGGCCGGCCCGCCGAGTCGAGCGGCGCCTCAGGCGCTGTGACGTCACAGGTCAGGGCCGGCCGGGCGCGGCCCGGGCGCTCGGCGAGGACGGGCCTCCCGCCGGGTAGTGACGTCACGCAACAGGCACCGATCTGGTTGTTGCACGCCCTGCACGCAGCCCGGAGTCGGAGCGGCGGACAGAGGGGTGCAAACGAGCACCAGCACTCTCACGACGGCCAGCAGGGTCAGGTAGCGCGCCAGGTCTCGATGCATGGCAGATGGGTCCGTCAGTGAACCAACACCCACGTGACGGTATGTCAGTCTCGATAACCACAAAAAGTCGTGGGATCGACGTCGACACCGACAGGGTCCTCACCGACCCTCACTCAGGCTACTCCAGCACGCACACCTCACTCACTCACACACGCGCAACCAGACACACGGGACAGGCCTGCTGGGTGTCACGGGGAGGAGCGACCAGCGCTCGCGTCCGCACACGGCGGCGCGCTCAGCTGAACTGCTGCTCGGGAGCGACAACCCTCACATGCCCCCGGGCGTCTTCTGCTCAGATGACCTGAACACAAGGAAAAATGGCGCCATGCGCAAGCCCTGGCGAGCCATTTTTGGAAATGATGGTAAAAGGAATATCTACCCACGCTGACGGTGCGGAAGAAGTGGCAGAAGGACGTCAGGAACGTGGCGGCAGGTGACCTTGTCCTCCTGGCTGATCCCAACGTACCACGAGGATTGTGGCCGCTCGCGCGAGTGACTCAAGTATTCCCAGGTTCAGATGGCCGAGTTCGCACTGTCGAAATCAAGACCTCCGGAGGAGGCGTGTAAAGACGGCCAGTAGTGAAAATAGCCGTGCTTGAAGAAAGTACAGTGACAAAGCGGTAGTCGGAAACAATCGAAACTCTCCGATCATCGTGCTCAGTCACGGTCTCTCACAAGTATCGAAACAAAGGAGGGTCATGGCATGATGTGTATTGGTCGTATCGTGAACACGTTACAGCGTCGACAACAGCAGTCGCGCGTTCCGCCGGACGTGTTTATCAACCTGACCGGCAGCTGTGGCGAGCAGGCACCTGTGCAGCACCGCCACGTCAACGTCCGGACGGCGGTCCAGCTCTGCAGCGCTGGCAGCGGCGTGACGCAGCGACTCGCCCTGAGCTACAGTCGACTGATGAGCCTGCGCAAGCTGCTCCTGCTGACGCACGATCAGCCGCCGGTCGGTCGCCGCCTGCTCCAGACAGCGCTGACGCGAGCTCTCCAGCTGGCGCGTCAGCAGTCCTACGCGGCGATATAACACGTCTTCACTGCACTGAGCGGCGGCGGTGACGGCTTGCAGAGCGGACAGCTCCTCCTCCGCGCGCCGTCTCTCCTCTGCCAGCTGCCTCTTCAAGGCGGCTGCAGATGAGCGAATTTGCTTAACCTCCCGTCGCAGCTCCACGTCCGCCTGCACTTGCCGCTGAAGCTGGAGCACTTCCCGCTCCAAACGTGCCTCAGCGCGCTCCAGTTGGGCAGCGTGCTCGGCGGCCTCGGCGACAGCCATCGCACATGTGCACGCTTGGCTTCGGCCTGATGGTCGGCCTCGGACTGCTCCAGCCCTCGCTCCAGGAAAGAAATCAGCAGAGGGCTAATGTCCTCCAGCTGTTTCCTGAACGGGGCGGCATGCTTAAAGCAGCCCGAGCGACTTGCAGGCCGCTGCGAGAGGCCCGCCCTGACGCCCAGCTGACAGGCCGCGCCGTGTTCACGAAGCAGCTCGGCGCACATATTCACCATCCTGCAAGAGTATCAACGCGTCAAGTTGGAACGCGAAACTGAGCATAGACTACCGCATGAGCGCAAGTGAATTTACGTTGATCAATGTTAAGGCTATTCAAAGCGGCAATTAAGTGATAAGTTGTAAATATTACTCACTTGGAGAGATGCTCGCTGCCAGAACGTCGGTCCGGATGCAGTTCGAACTGAAGGCGGCGCACCGCCGCGCACCCGACTAGAGATGGCCGCCAAAAAGCCAGTGCTGCCCAGCTGGTCTAGGTTTACACCGACCACTAGATCCGGCACCCAAACTAGCCAGCCGCGCTCATCGCTGAGTGCATCGATGCAGAAGACCGGTGGCGGCGCCGGCTCCTCTCCAATGGGGACAGAGTAAGCGCTCTCAGCCATAGTGTGATCGCTGTGAACTCGGGAAAGACACTGACCGTTCCAGCCCGGAAAGTGCGTCCGTGGTGTGTATCCGAAAATTTCCGGCGATCGTTTACCAAGCGAGTGATACCCGCCCATATGTCAAGGCGGGAGCATGTATTCAAAGTCCTGGGTATTGCGCCATTGTATCGTACCCTCCGTGCGCGCCGACCCGCGTGGATCATAACAAACTGGCTAGGCCGTCCGCCTGTGCCTTTTCCGGTTATCCCCACGGCGGCACGAATTTAGTGTTCTCAGAATCGATCACGGGGGGCGGAATGTGGCCGCCGTGATGTCTCCTGCCCGTCACCGCCGCCCCCGTCGTAGGCGCGGCAGGCCGGGTCGGTCGCGCAGACACCCCATGCCGGCTCTGTGAGCTGCCGAGGTAATTTTCCGCGGCCACCTGCGTTGGTGGACCCGCGGCCCGGTCCGCTGTTTTGGGAGATATCCGGCCGAGCGCCATTGTCCACCCGAGCGCGACCACCAGCAGTGCGCGCGGCGACCGACCCACCGGGGGTCGGAATATGGCCGCCGTGACGTCTCCTGTCGGTCCCCGCCACCCGTCGTCAGCGCGACGGGCCGGGTCGGCCGCGCGGCCGTGCCATGCCGGCTCTGTGAGACTCGGAGGTGTTTGTCCGCGGCCCACCTGTGTGCGGAGCCGCGGCCCGGTCCCCTGTTTTCGGACAAATCCGGTTGGGTGCCATTTGTGGCCGCCGTTATGTCTCCTGTATGTCCCCGCCGCCCGTCGCCAGCGCGGCGGCCCGAGCGGCCGTACCAGTCCGGCTCTGTGAGACGCAGAGGTATTTGTCCGCGGCCCACCTGTGTGTGAGGAGCCGCGGCCCGGTCCGCTGTTTTCGGAAACATCCGGCTGGTTGCCATTGTCTACCGGTAGTATCCAGTAGTGAGCGCGGCGGCCGGCCCGGCCCACCCGTGTTATGATAGTGTCCCGCGCCGCGCCTCGCCACCTGTTCAAACAGCGCGCTGCGTCGCGCCTCACGTGTTTTCGCCATGTCTCTCTACGCTCCCTGTTTGTCTAGCCTCCCCTGTCTAACCCTTCTCGCGACCTCACTTCCTCGCCGTATTTAAGCCGCTGTCAACATGTCTCCCTCTCTGTTCTCACTAGACTCTCTCGCTGATCGGACGGCTCGTGCAGTGGTGTCACAAGTGGTGTCCGCCGAGAGCGGAAGCAGAAGTGCGTGATCACCGACACAGTAATACAGCGCAGGTTACCTAACCTGTCACCCCACCGTTCCTGGCTTGCTGCACTGTACACTCAGACACACTTTTTAGAACTTTAGCTAAATTATGTTCCCTGAGAAATCTGCACGGTTTCCATTTCGAGACCTTTTGGTGGATGGCCTTGCCTGAGAAGTCATTATCATTATCATTATCATTACACACATTATCTCGATGTCGGTCGCTGATTATATTTGGTCTGCGAGACTATCAGGCAGTCTACACATTCTCAAAATTATCACGAACCGAAGATTGAACCCGGCCGCCCTTTTTTGCTGTCAGCTGTTGAGAACCTTGATAATCTCTACATGGTCTCCTGTAGAGACCATGTAGCAAACATATCGTATGTGACGTTGAACTCATGTCATGAAGGTGGCGCCACCTTATCACCGGCAGGTGGCGCTGTGACTGCAACGGCGGAACTAAGTTGTATTCAAATAATTGCCTATTAGCAATTAGTTTTTGATTGTTATTATTGCTAAATACATACATGTTAACGAAACAATATTTATTTACGGAAAACCGGCGTATCAACCTCATCCAGTATTCATCCGAAAGTGAGCTGCTAATTGTTCAAACCCATCAAATGTATGTGTCGACCTCAACTTACAGAACAACATACATTGGGTTTATGGCATTGATATCGATTCCTCTTGGTTTTATTATTTATGTATATCTTATTTACGAATTATGTTTCAATATCAATTATTAAATAACCGCGGGATGGGCAGCTCCGCGAAATATAATATTGGCCGCTCTAAATAGCAGGTACCCGTATAAATTAATGGCATTTCATTTTCTAGACAATGTTTAATAAAAAATTAAACAATTTTGTTAATCTTTTTTTGTTTTCATTTAAAGAGTGATGAGGAATTTGTAGGTTTAAAAAAGAATGTACCCGAAGGCTCGGGGAACAGCAAGTGAGAACACTAATTTTACAGATTTCCGCCATTTCGGTAGTGCAGTGTGCCGAGTCGCACGTCAACGTGTACTTTTGTGAATCTGGGTCCGGCAGATTGGGTAAGTAGTGGTGGGTGAGGCTGCACAATCGTAGTCAAATGTATATGGAAGATAATTTTCATGGGGTAGGATGTCTAGTTTATCACAATTCACAGTTTGAGATGTTCGTCCGTTGTTGTTGTTGTTTCTGTCTTTTGGCCCTTTGTCTTGTTCCTGCGATAATCCTCAACAATCCTAGCCCGTCGGCCGTCAGTATCAGCTGGTCATTTTGTAGATTTTAACCTAGTGCTCAAGATGTTGAAAAATCGAGCATTTCACCAATGTCAATATACACTTCAACAATGATGTATACACCAGTCACCAACTATGGTAATTTGGACCCATTTTTTAACACTGTACCCACTGTTCCCAACCAATACATTTGGCCGGTGCGTTGCTGAAGTATTACCACCATGTCTGCCACAGCTGAAGTATAAAACATAATCAAACATGACCTAACCTTTACAGCAATTACAGTCGCTGGGACCCATGTTTATACTCGGCTCGCGTTGCACGCTGCAGAAAAACCGTGGGGGCTGTGGCCCCCAGACCATCTTGTAGACAAAACCGATTCCCAGGGTTGTCATGCTCCCAAAATTTGGGAGGTGCGTTGCTAAAGCATTGTCCCCAGGGGGTTGTCATCCCTGTAGCTGCCATATGCTCGGATGTGGTCATTAAATTCCAAATTTTGGCGAATCGACAATATTCTACATTTGTGGTGTAAGGCGTAAATTTGGGAGGTGCGTTGCTAAAGCATTGTCCCCAGGGGGTTGTCATCCCTGTAGCTGCCATATGCTCGGATGTGGTCATTAAATTCCAAATTTTGGCGAATCGACAATATTCTACATTTGTGGTGTAAGGCGTAAGTGCGTAAGCGTAAGTGTAAGGCAGCGTGCAACTCGAGCCGAGTATAAACATGGGTCCCAGCGACTGTAATTGCTGTAAAGGTTAGGTCATGTTTGATTATGTTTTATACTTCAGCTGTGGCAGACATGGTGGTAATACTTCAGCAACGCACGCAAGGTGTAAGGCGTAAGGCGTATCACAAAAGTGACTTAGGAGCCTTCTAACATTAGAGAAGGAGTAAGGGTAATATGCTGTAATCACGGACACTTCCTATCGTCAGACTTGATGCTATCAGAATGTAAACAATGTGTCAGTATTGTCTGCATTCTGATAGTATGAAATGTCCGGGATTTGGAGTCCCAGACTGGTTATTGATTTGACACTGATTGAATCAATTGGAATTGTTCAATCAAAATTTATTGAATCAAAACATAATTGATTCACCACCAGATCTCTTGTTATTCATGAATCATGATTGAATCAAAAGCCACATCAAATCAAGGCTCATTGAATCAAAAGCCGCATCAAATCAAGGCTGATTGAATACAAAAAACTTTAAACGATTCAAGTACACTGGTAAATTGTGCAAATACATGCAGTCCCAGTGGCTACATTCATTTAGACTGAAATAGTATTGCTGTAACAATGGTTTAATGATCATATATATGCATGTTTACATTTGTATTGATTGGACATGAATTCACCTCATATATTTAAATGTTGAATCGATTATAATGTGAATCGATTAAAATATTTGTTTTGATTCTTTGAATCAGAAGGAATAAATTCTAAAAATTATATCCATGAATCGAACGGTGATTGAATCATTCAGATTCCAAAATGAGTCGTGATTGAATCGTTCCAAAAAAGTTGAACCAATAACCAGTCTGAATTTTGGACATGTGGAGATTGGACTTTTATCCTATCTTTACCCATTCACTGTCAAAATAGGAGTGACTTAGGAGCCACATTGTATTTAAATAACTTGGACATCTTAATCAGTCTTTCTTATAGTTTTGTTATACAAATCAGCTGGGTAGAACTCTGTATAGTCTTTAAAAATAGTTATGTATTATTGATTTGTATAGGGGCAAGTGATTATGTGATCATGTGATGTGACATAGACAGGGATGTTAACACCAGTGAGTCAGATTTGATCAAATTGCTGGATGAAGGTACCTTCTTATAGGGCCTTGAGTGTACCCAAAAATGGGTATGCTTGTCCAAAAATTGTTATGAAAAGTGACCATGACAAGCGTGATCCACATATTGATTGATGTGACAGCGCATTGTGCCAATGACGTCATCAAATTCAGCACCCTTGACTATTGATAGCGTGGGTTTTACAGAAATTCATAGTCTTGCAACTATTAATTACATTCCATGATCAGGAACCGTCAAAAAGGCGTCTTTTGAAAACAACCATTCATTGTTTACAGCAAATCTATTTTCTTCCCTCATCCATGGGTATAAATTAAATATTTAGGTTTTGCTTGTGAATAGGAAAATATGTTTGAAAGCCTAGAGTGCTGTATTAGGTATCTATATTGCGGCGGCGCTTGATAATGTGACGTGATATAGGAAACAATATTTTTGGGAAGGTTAAAGGAAATAGTTCGCCTTCAACATGGGGTTTTTACCTGAAATAGCCGTTTTGAAGCCGGTGTTGGAAACTCCTATCTGCAAGTTTTGTTTGGCTGAAACTCCAGCTGAAGATATTGACTTTTTGGCGAAGGAATGCAGCGCACAAAATAATTTTTATTATTATTTTGTTTAATAAATTTAGTCCGAATGTTTTGTATGGATGGATTTCCGAGGTCAGGACCCGCGCTAAGCAAGGCTTGTTGTGCAGGTCCTGACCTCACCACCCGATCGCGCAATTTCTTTTGGCAGGCATAATTTATAGACGAAAGTTTTACGTGCCCGACATACCTGGACACGGTCAATATGCCCTGCATTCCTTTTGTAGTGCCGCATGGCGCATACCAGGGCACTATAACCCTCGCCCTACGGGAGCTTTTTTCACCTTCGCCCTACGGGGGGGGGGGGGGCCTGACAGCCCCCCTGTTAACTTCCAAACCAAGCAACTTAGAGCAATGCGGTAAGAACCAGCATGTTGCCTGTCATGAGAGGAATCTAACATTATGCGATTTTTAGGTTTCAGGTCAACGGGTGACCTTCCAGGTCAAGTTACTGACCTCGGATTTACCACGTCCAGAACAGCGATTTTGCTCTTCAGAAAACCTCAAAATTAGAAATTGATAAATGTAAATAAAAAGGCATGTTCCTAGACCAGTTTTGGCTCAGTAATACAAAAAGGTCATTATTCGTTCGTATCTTGTCCAAAAATGTCAAAAAAAGTTATTAAAAAAATGACGTCATCAGTTTCTTACACTTAGGAAGCCATCACTCAGTCAAAAATGAAGATATTTCTTTGAAATTTGGTATGGGTATTGCCCATACTCAGTTATCTCACATATATTCCGGTTTTTCTAATATCTTTGAAAATTTTGATTTTGTGGGGATTCAATTTTGTTTTTTGAATTTTAGGGGTCAAAAACCCAAAATTTTAAAATCAAAGATTGCCATTTTAAAGATAATGTCATTTTGCATATTTGGTGAATTGCGTTTGCAATTTGCTTTAAAACTCTGTTTTCTACGATTTAAAAAAATATATTTCTTATTTTTTACCAACATGACATCATGTCAACATGTCATCAAAACATTATTATCTCCCAAACTTCTTGACCAATTTCAATTACATTTTTACAGCCTGCGTATAATTGTTGTTAACTCAGCTACCAAAAATGTCAGCAAGGTGCACTCCATGTTTCAAAAGTTATTAAAGAAAACCCACAGGGGGGGGGGCTGTCAGCCCCCCCGTAGGGCGAGGGATAACACACCATACAATTAATAATTTACGACCTGTCCTGAATTGCGCGATGTATGTCCATTTTTGATAATATAAAAATAAATTGTATTTCAAAATATAATCAAATCTTGTTCTGATAAACTTTCTGAAAGTAAACTATTTCTTTTAAATTTGTTTTCGGGCTTATACAAATATGAGTTGGAGTACTGTGCTTGTTGTGGCAGCCTACACACCAGTCATATCAATATTGCTATTGCATTGAGCTGAACCATTACCATTGCATTGAGCTGAACCAGACTAGTTATTGATTCTAGTCTGGTTGGATCCGCCACTGACGGTCATAATATAACTGCTTTGAGCCAGATACAACATGGCTCAGAAAGTCAGAATGGGCCCTCAGGAGGTCGGAACTGAACCACTGGATGCCAGAGTGGCCCTCTGGAAGGCAAATAGTGGTCCTCTGAAAAGCACAGGGATCATCTGGAAGCCAGATGCGCCCTTTGAAAGGCAGAGGGGCCCTCTGGAAACTAGATGGGCCTCTGGAGGCCAGATAGGGTCCTCTGGAGGTCAGAGTAGGCCCTCTGGAGGTCAGAGTAGGCCCTCTGGAGGCCAGAGTAGGCCCTCTGGAGGCCAGAGTGGGCCCTCTGGCCTGGCCAAAGTGGACCATCTGGAGGCCAGTGGGCCTCATGGATGCCAGATGGGTTCTCTGGAACCTAGGGAGCCCTTGGCTGGTATAAGAGTGCCCAGATTCTGGTCTGAGGGCCTTCTCAGACCCGGCCTGGGACCCCTCAGGCTGGGACCAGGGACCATCTTACCTAGTCTAGGGCTCAGACCAGAGTTTGGGCACTCCCAGACCAGCCAGGGGCTCCTTAGGTTCCAGAGGACCCATCTGGCCTCCATGGGGCCACTCTGGCTTCCAGAGGGCCTACTCTGACCTCCAGACTACCCGCTCTGGCCTCCAGAGGCCCATCTGGTTTCCAGAGGGCTCCTCTGCCTTTCAAAGGGCCCATCTAGCTTCGAGATGGTCCCTCTGTGCTTTTCAGAGGACCACTATTTGCCTTCCAGAGGGTCCACTCTGGCATTCAGTGGTTCAGTTCTGACCTCCTGAGGGCCCATTCTGACTTCCTGAGCCATGTTGTATCTGGCTCAAAGCAGTTATATTATGTCCGTCAGTGGCGGATCCAGGATTCGGTCAAGGTGGGGACCCGTAGCAAAGTGGCCCCCTCAGGCCTTAGTAGGCCCCTCGAGCCTTGGTGGGCCCTTTTGACCTTGAAGACAAATGTAGGCCAGAATGGACCATTTTAGTTCAAAATATGCCTTTCACATGCTAAAATGGGCCTCTTTAAACCAGAATGGGCCTTCTTCAAGACAGAATGGGCCCTCCGCTGGTCAGAGTGGGCCCTCTGGAGGCCGAAGTGGCCCCCTACAGAGACCAGAGTGGGCTCTCTGGGGGCCAGAATGGGCCCTTTGGAGGTCAGAGTGTGCAAATTAACTTGCTATTTGTTTGAAAACGGGATGCAATTCGTTTCCGAGTCACTTCGATCGGCTATGGGGGCCCCTTGGGCTATTGGGCCCCTTCAAGGCTCAAGTGGGGGGGGGGGGGGGCATGCCCACCTGGAACCGCCACTGATAACTGTCATGATCCATTGCTAACGCCAAGTGATTATAATAATGAATAAAGTAGCACGAGGGCATCCATCAGCTCAAAAACCGTTGCGCAGATTTTTGGTTGTGACGTCATAACTCGGTGACCTGACCTGGAACTTTTTCTGGTGTCAAAATGTTTCAAATGAATCGTTTTACCAGCCTACCAAGCTTTATCGTCACTAAAGCGGATCGGAAGTTATTGAGAATAATAGAGGGGCGAACGACCACTTTGTGGCGTCCTGCCATTGCTATTAAATGCATTTTTGTAAGGTTTCGTTTTTTTTCTTCGAGGTGGTGTTTTTTTTTGGAAGGACAAAAAGCGATGTACGAAGTCTCTTTTTAAGGTCCGTGGAACAGGTTCACATTTTATAGATCACCCCTAATTGTCTGAGGAAAATCTGAATATGAGCGACCCGGCCCGTGGCGACGCTAACGCGCTCGCTCGCTCATCGCCAACTACGGGCGCCTTACTGGTTAAAGGAAATAGTTCACCTTCGGATTTTTTCAGAACATGATTGTATTATATTTTTTAATACAGTTTCTTTTCTGTTTAAAAATGGTCCTACATCGCGCCAATTCAGGACAGAAGGTTGTAAATTATGGATTTTATGGTGTGCGTTATTGGTCTGCGCATGCTCCATGGCAGTGCTGGCACTTTCAGACGGTACGGTACATCATATATGCGCCGTATTCCTTCGCCAAAAAGTCAAATATCTTCGGCTGGAGAGTCTTTTCAGCCAAGGAAAGTTCCAGATAAGGATTTCTCAACACGGGCTACAAAACTGCTATTTCAGTTCAAAACCCATGTTGAGGGTGAACTATTTCCTTTAAGTGATTACGTGTTGTTTTGGTAATTGTTGATCTATCGCCATCTGAGGTCGTCCATGACATTGACGTTTAGGTCTTTTGGTTTCTCTGTTTGATAGGCTGGATGGGCTTTGTGGGTGTAATAAAAGTCAACTTAAAATTTGACATCTGATTACTGTGTTTTCTGCAAATCGCGAGGATTATTGAGTCATTATTTGAGCCTTAACTAACGGTGTGCTGGCTTATTTTCAGGGCTATGTGGTCGTTCTATTTCAGTTTAAAGGGAAATAATGACCTTTTGATTTTGTTAGCAACAATTTCTTAGGCTACCGTT
>JAXIVJ010013884.1:32500-35948 GCA_036785665.1 Chirona hameri | reverse complement strand
ACACGCACACGCACACGCACACGCACACGCACACGCACACGCACACACACACAACACACACACACACACACACACACACACACACACACACACACACCACACACACACACACACACACACACACACACACACACACAGAACAGGCGCTGAAATACGGCTCATTTGGCCGACAAACAGACGTAAACAATGCTATGAAAGCTTGCAGAACATATCTGAGTGTTGAATGCATGACAGGAAAATATAAAAGAACAGCGATATTTTTAAGTTTTTCTACGAATGTGCGTCAAATGCTTTTCACTAAACAAGGAACGTGTACGCTGTTGTATTATGAGTTCGCCACAAATTCTTCGATGCTTGCGGAGCTCATGCAGCCGCAGCTGTGGTGTCAGCCCCTTGGATCCATTCATGTAATACACACATACAACAGATACTTCAGACAAACACACACATGAGGCGACGTGTCTCTGCCGCTCCGCCGCGCCGGGACCGCCCCACAGGGAGCTGACCGGGGGGGGGGGGGGGGGGGTGGCCAGTCCCCCGGCAGCTCAACCCGCGGGACAGCCCCGGACACGACACCCGCACCAGCTGGCGCGGTAGGCGGTGCAGATGGCGCTGCCAGCACAACATCGGACGCCGGCAATACACACAAATAGGCACCTACAATAAAACCTAAGATACAATCAAACAAGTAGATGCAATCAGACATAATATAAATATATAAATCAAATATAAGTAAACACCCTTCGATCTGTCGTCCGACAACAGACAGCCCCTGTCACCGTCCCGACCTCTCCCTCACCCCACAGCAGACCCTGTGACAGACCCCTGTCACCGTCCCTACCTCTTCCCTCACCCCACAGCAGACCCCTGTGACAGACCCCTGTCACCGTCCCTCCTCTCCCTCACCCCACAGCAGACCCCTGTGACAGACCCCTGTCACCGTCCCGACCTCTCCCGCACCCCACATCAGACCCCCTGTGACAGACCCCTGTCACCGTCCCTACCTCTCCCTCACCCCACAGCAGAACCCTGTGACAGACCCCTGTCACCATCCCTACCTCTCCCTCACCCCACAGCAGACCCCTGTTACAGGACCCCTGTCACCGTCCCGACCTCTCCCTCACCCCACAGCAGACCCCTGTGACAGACCCCTGTCACCGTCCCTACCTCGCCCTCACCCCACAGCAGACCCCTGTGACAGACCCTGTCACCGTCCCTACCTCTCCCTCACCCACAGCAGACCCCTGTGACAGACCCCTGTCACGTCCCTACCTCTCCCTCACCCCACAGCAGACCCCTGTGACAGACCCCTGTCAACGGCCCTACCCTCTCCTCACCCCACATCAGACCCCTGTGACAGACCCCTGTCACCGTCCCGACCTCTCCCTCACCCCACAGCAGACCCTGTCACCGTCCCGACCTCTCCCTCACCCCACAGCAGACCCCTGTGACAGACCCCTGTCACCGTCCCGACCTCTCCCTCACCCCACAGCAGACCTTTGTGACATACCCCTGTCACCGTCCCGACCTCTCCCTCACCCCACAGCAGACCCCTGTCACCGTCCCGACCTCTCCCTCACCCCAAAGCAGACCTCTGTGACATACCCCTGTCACCGTCCCGACCTCTCCCTCACCCCACAGCAGACCCCTGTCACCGTCCCGACCTCTCCCTCACCCCACAGCAGACCTCTGTGACATACCCCTGTCACCGTCCCGACCTCTTCCCTCACCCCACAGCAGACCCCTGTCACCGTCCCGACCTCTCCCTCACCCCACAGCAGACCCCTGTGACAGACCCCTGTCACCGTCCCTACCTCTCCCTCACCCCACAGCAGACCCCTGTCACCGTCCCGACCTCTCCCTCACCCCACAGCAGACCCCTGTGACAGACCCCTGTCACCGTCCCGACCTCTCCCTCACACCCACAGCAGACCTTTGTGACATACCCCTGTCACCGTTCTGACCATAGTACTTATATCAATGAGTAGGTTCAAGTTTGGCGACTGCCATGACTACGTCACGCCTGGTTCAAACTGGAATAAACTAACTATGTTACCATATGACTATTTCTGGTATGCTTTTTGGAATAGTTCTCATTTTCTTCTATAATTTTCAAATATATAGTAGGATATGGTAATCACATCGGAAATATCTGAATAGAAAACGAATATATTTAATACAATTTTGTGTGTATTCGAATGCAAATAATATTTAAAGTTCATTGGTGCATCAATTTTGTTGGAAAAATACCTATAAACACCATGTTAACGATATATCACAATAAGTCAGCTGTAACAGAGTTTGCATTCAGGCCGGATATTATGAAGCACCAGGCCGCCACCGGGCCGGCCAGCCAGCGGCGGTGGCCGGCTGGCCCCGCGGCAGTACAGTCTCTGGCAAGGCGTCTACGCAGCGTTCTCACCAACTTGCGGCCGGCGCGGCGCGGCGGTGTACAGCCTCTGACAGCGGACCCCGCTCCGGCGCGCCGTGTGGGCGGAACATGCCTCCACTCGACCAGAATTGCGAACGATTGGAGTGTCTCAGGTAAAATATGAGGCCTATTCCAGGAATCTTGAAGAAACGAGCTTCCCATTGAGCATAAAACTTGCATCCATCTCTCTTAGATACAAAATTAAAGGTCTACCAAGCCTCTCTTTGCAACTACCTCTAAGCAACTACCAGCCTCTTTGCATTGCCTTAACGCTGTGGAGCGGGATTCGACTGCCATGGTGATGTCACGGCTAACGAACAACTTGGGTCCCCCCCGGTTTCTGACCTCTCCCTCACCCGACATAGCCGACCCCGCCCGCCCCTCCCCCCCCCCCCCCCCCCGCCCCGCACCGGCAAGTGGCCGCCGCCCGCGGCAATCTCCCGGCCCGCCGGGGGACGGCGTATGCCGGGCACGCACGCCGCACGCGTCATCCGAGCAGTGTCGGCCGCTTCACGCAGACTACTCTCACGCGGTTGGGCTGGCTGGGCTTGGGCTGGGCTGTGCGTGCGCGCGCGTTGTGCGCGTTGTGCGCGAGATAGAGAAGATGGAGAGAGATGGAGGAGATGGAGGAGATGGGGGAGTTGGAGGAGAGAGATAGAGAGATAGATAGATAGATAGATAGATAGATGATAGATAGATAGATAGATAGATAGATAGATAGATGATAGCGACCCGGAGACAGAGACAGAGACAGACCCAGAGACCCAGAGACCCAGAGAAAGAGAGAGAAAGAGAAGTAAGAGGAGAGAAGAGAGAAAGTGAGAGAAAGAGAGAGAAAGAGAGAGAAAGAGAGAGAAAGAGAGAGAAAAGAAGAGAGAGAAGAAAGAGAGGAGAAAGAGAGAGAAAGAGAGAGAAAGAGAGAGAAAGAGAGAGAGAAGAGAGAGAAAGAGAGAGATAGAGAAGAGAGAGAAGAGAGAGAAAGAGAGAGAAAGGAGATGAGAAAGAGAGAGAAAGAGA
>JAXIVJ010013884.1:20000-27500 GCA_036785665.1 Chirona hameri | reverse complement strand
CCAAGGCAGGCCAAGGCAGGCCAAGGCAGGCCAAGGCAGGTCAAGGCAGGTCAAGGCAGGCCAAGGCAGGCCAAGGCAGCCAAGGCAGGCCAAGGCAGGCCAAGGCAGGCCAAGGCAGGCCAAGGCAGGCCAAGGCAGGCCAAGGCAGGCCAAAGGCAGGTCAAGGCAGGTCAAGGCAGGCCAAGGCAGGCCAAGGCAGGCCAAGGCAGGCCAAGGCAGGCCAAGGCAGGCCAAGGCAGGCCAAGGCAGGCCAAGGCAGGCCAAGGCAGGCCAAGGCAGGCCAAGGCAGGCCAAGGCAGGCCAAGGCAGGCCAAGGCAGGCCAAGGCAGGCCAAGGCAGGCCAAGGCAGGCCAAGGCAGGCCAAGGCAGGCCAAGGCAGGCCAAGGCAGGCCAAGGCAGGCCAAGGCAGGCCAAGGCAGGCCAAGACAGGCCAAGTCAGGCCAAGTCAGGCCAAGTCAGGCCAAGTCAGGCCAAGTCAGGCCAAGTCAGGCCAAGTCAGGCCAAGTCAGGCCAAGTCAGGCCAAGTCAGGCCAAGTCAGGCCAAGTCAGGCCAAGTCAGGCCAAGTCAGGCCAAGTCAGGCCAAGTCAGGCCAAGTCAGGCCAAGTCAGGCCAAGTCAGGCCAAGTCAGGCCAAGGCAGGCCAAGGCAGGCCAAGTCAGGCCAAGGCAGGCCAAGTCAGGCCAAGGCAGGCCAAGGCAGGCCAAGGCAGGCCAAGGCAGGCCAAGCCAGGCCAAGGCAGGCCAAGGCAGGCCAAGGCAGGCCAAGGCAGGCCAAGGCAGGCCAAGGCAGGCCAAGGCAGGCCAAGGCAGGCCAAGGCAGGCCAAGGCAGGCCAAGGCAGGCCAAGGCAGGCCAAGGCAGGCCAAGGCAGGCCAAGGCAGGCCAAGGCAGGCCAAGGCAGGCCAAGGCAGGCCAAGGCAGGCCAAGGCAGGCCAAGGCAGGCCAAGGCAGGCCAAGGCAGGCCAAGGCAGGCCAAGGCAGGCCAAGGCAGGCCAAGGCAGGCCAAGGCAGGCCAAGGCAGGCCAAGGCAGGCCAAGGCAGGCCAAGGCAGGCCAAGGCAGGCCAAGGCAGGCCAAGGCAGGCCAAGGCAGGCCAAGGCAGGCCAAGGCAGGCCAAGGCAGGCCAAGGCAGGCCAAGGCAGGCCAAGGCAGGCCAAGGCAGGCCAAGGCAGGCCAAGGCAGGCCAAGGCAGGCCAAGGCAGGCCAAGGCAGGCCAAGGCAGGCCAAGGCAGGCCAAGGCAGGCCAAGGCAGGCCAAGGCAGGCCAAGGCAGGCCAAGGCAGGCCAAGGCAGGCCATGGCAGGCCAAGGCAGGCCAAGGCAGGCCAAGGCAGGCCAAGGCAGGTAGGGTGCGTCAATCCCGACAAAAGTCGCAAATGTTTTGGTTTTCGCACTTTTTCCCATGATTGTGTCCATGCCGATTGCAACCATGCCAGTAGTTTTCATGTGGGATTGTAGGAAACCCGGACTAATTTTATTTTAAAATTGTAGTGTTTTGCCATTGACTTATAATGGCGGGTGAGAACGCAAAACACGCCAAGTTAGTATTTGATTATGTTGTATAGTGAT
The DNA here is from genome assembly GCA_036785665.1 of Chirona hameri. Classification (NCBI taxonomy): domain Eukaryota; kingdom Metazoa; phylum Arthropoda; class Thecostraca; order Balanomorpha; family Balanidae; genus Chirona; species Chirona hameri. Next base: position 25,936 of record JAXIVJ010013884.1, on the reverse strand, counting down.
TGATGACATTTCTGCTGCGTACGTAAACAAAGCAAATTCTGGTAAACTGAATTGGATCTCGATCATTTCGATCAGCATTCACTGAACCGAAATCAGACGTTAATTTAGGAGGCGGGTTAAGGCCCTTTGTGTACTAGATACTAATCTGACCATGCGACCATTCACCCGATCGCACAGTGGGCGTAAAAGAGAATTTAGCCTCGCGAAACCTATTAACCCCTATAACTTGTTTACCTTACAACATGCATCAGCCAGTAAAACATCATTAGAAAGCCAATTAATCAAGGAATATATTACGTTAAATAGTGGACATGTTGCAGGGTTTTTATAACGCGGGGATTGCTTGCAAGTTTCAATATAGAACATTAGGGTTACAATTTGGATCTCCTCGGATCTCCGGAATTGCGGGACCGATTTTATCAATTCAAACGGCATTCGATGTCCCTTGAAAATTTGTGAGGGGAAACCTAATATTGTTGACCTCGGAGTCACCGATGACGTCACATGTCACGTCAAAGACACAATGTTTGACCGTGTCATAAAGGTGTCAATGTTTGACCGTGGATGGAATTGTCGCGCAAAATTGCGATAACGCATAAGCAGTCAATACATCGGTACGATTCGTGTGTCTGACACTTTTAAGGGCCATTCTAAGCTTTTATGACATTGGGTCAGGTCAAGGTCATCCGACGTCACGAGGTCAAACTGCCGATTACGGTCATTAGGCGTTGTAACACATGTTTATGGGTTCGTTTTTCGTTTCGAATCCGAAAAATGACCCTATAATATTGTTTATTCCATAGAAATAGAAGTAAAAAGTAAAAACGTAACTGCATTTTTTATGCATGGTAATGCTGTGATAGGTGGTCGATTTTGGCCTTTGAAAGGTCATAAGTAAGGTATTTTTGACGATATCGGCTTCAAATTTGGTACACATATTCACTGGACACGTCTCGATCACATATATTCTAGTGTTGGATAACTGATTTGTTTGGAAAATATTGCAAAAACTATATTTTTGGGTCTTTGGATTTCTCAAACTTTTGAATTTCAATAAAAACCGAAATTCCGAGATGGCAGTTTGATAGCCAAGTCTATTCCCAGTCATCTGGTATATGATAATTTAATTTGTCTTAATTGTACTTTTGATAGCGTATTTTGCAAACACGTATTTTTCAACAAAAAATGCAGAACATGACGTCACTCTGACGTCATTCCCGGTTGACCTATTATAAGCTAATCTTTTTCCTTCAACAAACAAATGTGTACAAAATGCAAATGTGTAAAATTGATGTGAGAGAGGGTACTGACAGTTTGGTGACGATACCGGTGTTGGTTTAGGAGATATCGCAAAATAACGGACGGAAGAATAGCCCCCCCCCCCCCTCCCATCCCCCAATTAACTCCCGGGTTAATATAATTTGGCAACACTAATCATTTTAATAGCGTGCAATAATGAGGTTTTTGAGGTATCCAGAAAACGTTATCGGCAGCGTTCAAAACGTTTCGCTTGTTTGCTGACTGGCCTTTGCTGACTTGTTTAATGTTTGCTATGTTTATGTTTGTTTGCCATGTTGAAAGATCGTACATTTTCAAACAAATTGTGCAAATTTGCCATCATAAATGTATTCCTGCTTTGAATTAGGGTTAGGCTTTTCCACATCACGGAAATATGGTTAAGAAAAAAGAAGAAAAAAGTTCTGACCAGATGTGGTCAGAACTTGAAAGATAAGTATCTGTTGTAGAACTTGGGGCACGACTCTAATGGCTATCCCAAATAGATAACCCAACATTTTGCTCTTGGTGTATCCTCGGGGTGTACAAAACAAATACATGAATTTAGTACATATCTGCTACAATCACCCAGGTCCTTGTAAGTGGGAGACCCGGAGACATTGGCGCTCTGACTGGATCCATGGAACGCAATCTTCTATCCAACTGATTCGGCAAAAATGGAATGAAAGTCAATGCTCAGAAAACAGCTCATAGTTCTCGGTACTCGTCAAAATCTTCGGCTGCTGCCAACGATAAGCATCAAATTTATGGGCGCCACTGTCTGCGGCTCTCCCGCGGTGCGAAACCTGGGAGTCGTATTCGACCAATGTATGACGTTTGCTGCCCACACTGATGGTGTCGTGCGGCGTTGCACTGATATTTTAATCGGTCTCAGTCATATCAAACATAGTTTACCTCAAACGACGATTACTACTCTAGTCCAGGCTCTAGTCATTTCACTCAGCCGTTACTGTATCAGTGTCTACGGAACATGCAACGCTATCCAAACCGCACGTCTCCAGAAGGTGCTTAACTTTGCAGCACGTGTAATTTCGGGGCGCCGAAAATTTGACCATGCCAGCAATTTATTACGAGACCTTGAGTGGCTTACTGCCGACAACCTGTACAAATTCCACGCACTGACCCTTCTAAAACGCGCCCTGGTACTTCGCAGCCCGAGTCGCTATATAACAATCTTATATATATATATATACGTCATGTGCACCAGCGCGATACACGACAAGGTGACATGATTCACGTTCCAGCTATCATATCGGAATCTGGTAGGAGGCGATTCCTTTACTCAACCGTGACAGCTTTTAACATGTTACCACCGCACTTACGGGATTCGAACCTACCGCAGTTCAAGAAGGAGCTGCGTAAGCATGCACTGCAGCGGAAAATGGCTGTCCGATAGCGGCGCCTGCTTCTTGACGACACTTACGTGAGAGTGTGTATGTGTGTGGACGTGTGGATGTGTGTCGGAGTGTATGTGACCGTTTGACCTACATTTCTTTACCTTTTTGACACTGGTTCTGTAATAGCCACACCTGAGTACTCGTGTTCCAGGCACTCGTGTTCCCTCACATTAATTACTGTTCCACTGTATGGGGAGGATGCTCTACCACCCAAAAGCTTCGCATACAGAGAGCCATCAATTTTGGAGCACGTATCATCACTGGACTGGCCCGACGGGAGCATATCACTCCTGCCCTGGAGGCTCTGGATGGGAGAGATTCGATGGCATGTTGGAGGAGCGTGATGTGGCCATGATTCGCAAACTGATATCGCCTGACGCGCCGCCGGCGCTGGCTCATCTCGTCCAGCGTCGCTCGGATGTGACTATAAGGCGTACTCGTGGCAACTGTGGAGATCAGTTAGAGCTGCCAAAAATTAGAACGGAACGCGCCAGACGCAGTTTTCCGTTTAGGGCTGTCTCCTCATGGAACAGCAGAGACCGCGCGAAGGATGACAGGAGAAGTTGAAAGTGACCATCTGCGATGTTTTTGTACTGCAAGTGTCTATTATAGTATTGTAATCGCTTTTATTGTATACCTTTAATGATAGGACTTCAACATGCTGTATTTAGTTAGGTATTTTACTGCCTGTATATGACGAGAGGGCTTGAAAAGCCATCATTTATGGAGACCTTAATACACTTGCCTTGACTTGACTTGAGTGGAATGAGCCTATGACGTTCAATAAATAAATACAAGCACAACTGCTAAATGCGTAATGCATTGTACCATATTGTATATTGGTCTTCAGAGAGCCAATCGTCTCAAAGAAACGCATTACTATTATTCGAAAAGTTCAAAAACGAAACCTACATAGGTATATTTGACAACTCGGTTCCGGTAATCTTGGACAAGTCATTTTTTGTCATGTCCTTAGATAACTGATGCTTCGGCAGACGTACATTTCGCGCTATTTATTATTTAAGCATGTATACTGTATGGGACTATTCCAGGTAGAGGTAGACCTTGTTCATGCACCTTACATTTATTTAATTATTCACACATTTCACAGCACTATGACGAGTTACAGATAGTCACTTTCACTGCTGCTGTGACGCTCTGCTGTGAAGCTGTGACAGTCTGCCCACCAACCAATGAGGACGCTTCTGAGTCCGCTGTAGTTTGGAGGTGGTTTTATATCATCCTTGAAATAAAAACTTTCAAATGCGAGCTTAGATCATATACCATGCGCTGGGTTCCTACACCCGGGCGCTCAAGTAAATACGGAAACTTCTTGTAAAATGTTACATAAAAGGCTGAGGCGCAAGTTTGCGCAACTTTTTCAAGCTTAACCCGTTATATAAGATCCCAGTGCACATCCTGTTGCTAGTTTTGATTCGCTACTTGATGATACTTATGATATCGGCACTATCGAATGTAATTATATTAATTTTAGGCATCAACAGAGATAAGGCGATATATTTAATATTTATTTGGCTTATTGATTTGCTCAATCTTCTAGATCTAACTATCATATGCACGACAACATATCATTACATCACACAACACACTAGGTGCGGAAAATGCAAGCATATTGCCTCATCATCACATTCGTCAGAACGCTTAAATCGCTTGTGAATGATGAGTTTTTAATGGTGATGTGAACTCTTGTGTTTAAGGTCCCATTCCTCTACGAAAAAAAAACATTGAATGATCAAATCAATGTGATATTGGTGATCAATGAACATTTTGCAGTCGATTGATATGCATTTTGTTATCACACTCGGTAATTTATTTTTGAGTTACGCGAGGCTAGACCGGCCGGAACGCCCACTGTGGATCGTAGGGACGAAGGCATTATTACGCAAGCCGTCTTCTGTGCTGAATTTATCCTGGCAAAAGGCGTTTGAAGATGGTGATGATCTCAGTGAGTTGGTCCCATTCAAGGGGAAGATCCAGCTGCCAACGAAGGAGGAAGACCTGCTGCTCTACAGCGTCTGCAGAACCAGCCAGCGTATGCAATATTTATTGAAAGAAGCAGTAGCGGACTTTTGGTCGTGGAGGGGAGATATCAAAACTGTAAAGGAAAGCTAACATCGAGACGAAAACAAAAATCAACATGAAAAGGACTGTTGAAAATGGTGGGGAAACGACGAGATCTCGTCAAAAACCTGGCGTACAAAAATCAACATGAAAAAGGACTGTTGAAAATGGTGGGGAAACGACGAGATCTCGTCAAAAACCTGGCGTACAATGGAGCCAAACAAGTGAAGAAGGGAAATATTCGCCAATGACATGAAGAAGTTGTGGGACATGGCAAGTCCAGCAGCAGAAATACAGCTGAAGAAAGACCGTCTTCTGAATGACAGTTCAACAAGATAAGATCTTCAGTTCCTTCGAGATCAGCGTTGCCCCAGGAAGATGAGTATAGGCCCTATACTCAACTTCCTGGGGCAACGCTGATCTCGAAGGAACTGAAGATCTTATCTTGTTGAACTGTCATTTGGAAGCAGACTTGTCAATGATTCAATGTGAATCGACTACTTTTGATTGAATCATTCTTATTTTAAATGAATGACTCATGAATCGATTCACTTCATGCGCAAACCTGTTGTGAGTCACTGATTGAATCATTCATACAGAGAAAATAGGCTGATCGAATCATTCATTGCTCAAAGAATCATTCTTTTTTTGTCGAACAGCATAAACTGTCCACAAAATATGCCAGCGGCCCAGCATTCATCTGTGCCCTGTGGACAAACCAGGCACTTAATGGCCAATTATATGAGCTCTGTGTCCTGAGCTGTAGCCTGTAATTCATATATGCGTAAAGAAAGCGAGGCTTTGTGTCCAACTCCAGTGGGCACAAAGCCACTGTTCAATCAGCCCTAACTAGGTGAATACCTTGGAACTGGTAGGGTTAGGGGTAGGTACCTAAATACTTAGAAAAGGTAACTAACTCATACTTTGGTTCATAAACCACACAGTACACGCACACCTTTTTCACACGAAAAATTATCAAAAGGTACCCACCTTTTCCTAATTTCTAGGCTATACCATATCAAAAACTAAATCATAAACAAACATTTGCATGACCTCCGCATGTCCCAAATATCACTGTCGCATCGGCGCCGCTTTATTCCACATCATGCTTTATAAAATATAATCCCTAATGCAAAATCAAAATAAATGTTCTATTCGCTT
>JAXIVJ010013883.1:0-35953 GCA_036785665.1 Chirona hameri | reverse complement strand
GGAGTTACATACATATAACATGATCATTGCAGAGACAGTCACATTCAACAAGCATGACAACAGACGTCATAGAGGACAGAGGTGATTCTAAGGGCGTGACTGCCGGCGAAAAATAGGACAGGCAGGGCGACATCCAAGCACCACCTGCCAGCACTGTCGACGTACAGTATGTCCCACAGCATTGCCTGCCTACTAAGGCAATCCACTCAAACGCAAAATATATATTTTGTATAGTTGGGATGATGTCAGAACCCTCAAGCCTGATTGAGCATTGCGCACTCGACGGAAAACGCACGCGAAACTAAAGCCCACAGTGACGACGGCCCACAGTGAACGACGACGGCCCACGACGGCGCACTGTGAAATACCCTGGGTCAAAACGACGTTTATGGATGCGAATGACTAAAAAACGACAGTCGGGCCATTCTGGTGGAGCAGAAGATTTCGCACGGCTATCTGCCGCCTCTGTTCACCGTGCACGCATCGCTGTGGTGCTAAATACGTCTCGGCTCAGCTACCACAATGACCAGTCATTTATCACGTCGTCTGATCTCCAGCAGACGCTTTGGTACAGGCGCAGTCTCGAATTAAGCATCCATTCAACTCGTCCATATGTCACGATCACTCGCTACCGACGGGTGGTGTTATATCCCGCAAACAATACGTCCCGCGTCGCCTTCAACGCCAGGGGCAGGCGGTCACTGAGGCACCGCCGGAGGCGATTTTACCTCTGCTGACCTTTCGGCGGCCTGGCGGGCGGACAGGCCCGCCCGACAGGCGGAGATGGGACGAGGGCGGTGACGTAACCGGTCCCAGGGAGCATGGCGGCAAGATGAGCCCCGATTGAGACGAGGACCCCCGTTGACGAAATCCACAGAGGCGATATCGGCGGATGGTCCGTGGTTACGAAACACGGCTGAGGCTATCGGATCGCAGAGGTAGTGCGCTGTATACATCTGCTGCAAGTGGTGAGTGGCGATGTGCTTTGTCGGAGCATTACAGATGACCAGAAGTGCATTTCAGCCCATGGCAAATACATATGTAGGTCATGGCTTTGATTAAAGTGCAAAGTGATCAAAGTGCGAAAACAAGTTGCCGTACCGGTCTGCCGTGATTTCATAAGCATGGACTGACACATATTTACTTAAAGAGAATAGGTCACATTGAAAGAGAATAGGTCACCTTGAAAGAGAATAGGTCACATTGAAAGATAATAGGTCACCTTGAAAGGGAATAGGTCACCTTGAAAGGGAATAGGTCACCTGAAAGAGAATAGGTCACATTGAAAGAGATAGGTCACATTGAAAGAGAATAGGTCACCTTGAAAGGGAATAGGTCACCTTGAAAGGGAATAGGTCACCTTGAAAGGGAATAGGTCACCTTGAAAGGGAATAGGTCACCTTGAAAGGGAATAGGTCACCTTGAAAGGGTATTAATAGGTCACCTTGAAAGGATCACCTTGAAAGGGAATAGGCCACCTTGAAAGTTATCTTGAAATTTGGCCATACGGGTAATTCGAGCTAAAAAAAACACGAATTTGTTTGGAAACATTTGTTTGGACGATAGATGGATACCGGATAGATGGATATCGTCGAAAAATGGCAATGTTTCTTTTTTCTCCTCCATGGCCATAAAAAAACTTCATGACAATTATGACGTCATGCCATATGGCGCTTGATTATGGAAACTATTGCACACAATAATTACGGACTTTAAGCATATATACGCAGGCTGCTTGTAACGTAAAGAACCGTTGTGAGGACCCGATACAAGTTTCGGGCGCTCGATCGGGGCACGAAACAGCGTCTTCTAAAAGGGGCCCACTAGTCCTGTCGAAATTACTTAGCGTAGCGAGGTAATTCTTTTACAACAACCCGTTTTTCGATCTGCTCTACAAATCTGCTATCTCAGTTCAAAACCCCATGTTAAAGGTGAACTATGCCCTGTAACCAATGTGAGATATCTGGTCATATATTAATATTTTTAATTATTTTTTGCTTTGCTGGATTTTGCAAGACTCTTGCTGGATGTTAACAATCAGGATGATTATGAGAGTTGTTTTATCGGGTTTAACAAATGTGCTTAGGTGTTCTTAAGGATTGCGACATGTGAAAAAATAAATATAGGTGAGATCTGGAATGCAATAGTTAGTTGGAAAAGATATTGTTATTTTTGGTATTCGCAAACGTGAAAAAAATGTCAACTCTCCAGCAAATTGCAAATTGAAGGTCACTGAATACATATCGTTGTGCAAAATGTAGGTACTAAACACGTTAGCGAGACAAATTCACGAGAGTCATGTCCATTGTCCAATGTATGGTGAAGCTGGTCTAAATTTGCAATTTGTCAGTGGAAAATTTGTTCAGAAATTCACCCTTGTACATCCCAGTCGCTGCTATCATGAGTCTTTGCATATCTACATAATAGCAGGGTCACCGTTCGATGTTTGTTTGCATAGCAAAGACCTGCAAATTTGAATTAATGCTTTATACACTTCTAAAAATAGCATAGGTTGAGCACTTAGTTATCTCATATTGTCTCCTCTTTCGTCAGCAGTTAATCAGACTGACAACAGGTATACTCCTCTAAGCATTAAATAAGAAGTCAACATAATGAGTAAAACCCCGAGAGAGCTGTTATTCGCATTACATCTAATTAATGAGGCCATGAACCTTGTCTACTTCACATCACTTTGAGCCACAATCAGTGAGGTAACGAGCCTTAAATCACAGAGAGGCTGGCTGCCTTAACGACTGTCCATCAGTCCAACCCGAGAGCGGCCCTGGATACTGGCCGTTCTACCGGCAGTTTCGCAACAGCTGTACATTTGGGATAGCCTCCTTTCTATCTGTCTCTAAAGCTTTTGGGCAGATCTATTGCTGCACCCATTTCACCTGACACGGTGACCATTTCGAAACTGGTGACAATTCAGAGGGCTGTCCTGAGTGAGCTTCAAACAGCCGAGCGAAATTCGAATGCTCCATGTTTGTTTTAACTCGTTTGGCACGTGGTAAACTTGTATGCCAGTACATACTATCCGATTTGGGATTCAGCTTCAGAAACGCGAGACTACAGAGTTTGTCCCGTTTCAGTAAGTAGAGGTAAATACAACAGGCAGAACACAAGACTGGCAGATTTCACAAAATGTTCCCGCATTCATTATCAAACCAACTGTATCAACTGCTTTTACATGCACAAACAGGGGCGTCTCTGACGAGGGGGGGGGGGGGGGGTCGCGACCCCCCCCCCCCCCCCCCCCCCCACACACACTTTTGAAAACCGGGAGGTCGACCCCCCCACACACACACTTTTTACGGCGGAAGCTGATTTTAGTTTGCATGTAATTCCTATTCAAATCAAGATTGGAATATGAAAAATACGACGTGGCACGGGCTTAGCTTCTCCAGAAAGTTTGGGGACTGAACTGGGAACAATCGCTTAAAGTACCATCAAAATTCACCAAAATACATATTTTTCCACGGATTTGGCCCTATTCCTCGTCCAAGTTGGGGTGGCTGAAGCCAAGTAGGGGGGGGGGGGCTGAAGCCCCCTCAGCGGAATAGGATCCTACACCCCAGCGACGTGGAAATGGGCTCAGTCAGTTACGGATGAAATTTCCTTCGTTTCCTTTCGACACACCGCTGCTCCGAAAGGAAAACGAAGGAAATTTCATCCGTAACATGCAGGGGCGTCGCCAACGGGGGGGGGGGGGTCGGGGAGACCCCTCCCCACCCTCCCACTCTCAGGAGGGTGGTTGACCCCCCCATACACACACTTTTTGCGGAGGAAGTTAACAAATTTCTCGTAAAATTGTCTTTGTGTAGTAGTGGCCAGTGTTAGTGCTGGGTTAGCGTATTGTATTTGCTGCTCGCTTTTCTTCCGTTCGTCGTGATTTATAACTTTATTTGAAGTTCGCTTCTGAGATAGTTTAATCTATTGTCTTCCAGTGTTAATTTCGTATTGCTACCTTTGTTCTCGGCTCTGTTAGTTTCTTTCTGATATGTTCTAGCCCTAGCTTATGAATTACCGATGTTTCGTTGGCGTCTGTGAGCGCACGTGAGGGGGGAGGCGACCTGGAGCTGGCGGCGGGCGGACGTAGCAATACAGCCTGCAGCAGAAGTGAGGGTGTCTTGCGTGATTGGCCGACTACATTTGCAGCAGTCAAAATCCATCTATCCACAGTCAAAAGTAGAAATTTCGCGCCGCTTCGCGGCATGACACAAGTTTCGCAATTGTTTATACAAATTTGGAAAATTGGAAAATGAATTCCACAGGGCCCACTCCCATCATAAAATATTCACTTTCAAGCCGGCTACATTTTTAGCTTGTCTGCCGAGTTCCGAAAAAGCGACGCGAACGCAAAGACGCGGACATCGGCACCCGGAAGCTGCTCCAGCGGTGCCAACTTGCTGGATCGAAAAGCTAATAGTGGGGACCAGGCCAGGACCATTTCCCCAAGCCATCTCCTCCCAGGCTCCTCCAGATCCACAGGACAATTTATGTGCTTTCAAACCATTTGCACTGTCACCAGTTGTTTGTTACAGTTCGGTACATATGTATACAGTTATTATTATCATATGTACTATTGAGCGCTGACGGCCACCGGTCATCGTGATTTACTATCCGAGGCTAATATATATGAAAAACTACCTTCATTTCAATAGTTTTCATCATACCGAGATGTGTAACCAGGAAAAGGGTTACCTGAGGCTTGGCTCCACCCACGGTCTGGTTCCAACATTACAATTTCGTTTTCCACGACCTAAAATATGGAAAAATGCGCACGCCGCTTAGCGGCGTCACATCGCTGGCCATCATTTATTTATTTATTTATTTATTTCACGTCATCAGGTATTTCCACACAATAGGACTATTTTAATACCTTCGTCATACATTGGTGTAGCACAACATTTGCGTCGCAAACAAGTGTCAAGAAGCTGCGTCAATAGACCAAGAAGCTTCAGTCAATATTTATCTTACATGCCTTTTAAAAGTACACACACTAAGACGATGTAGATGATTGTCAATGGCATAGCGTTTGTACAGTTTGGATGCACGGTATATGAAGGTGCGCTTTCCATGGTTGTTGCGGGGACGAACAAGCGATAGCTGAGATGATGATTTTAGGCAACAACAGATTGTTTCCTGATAAGTCACCTAGTCAATATCTAGAGTCGCACAAAAACGTGGCTACCATCTCTTAACATCCGTCAAATCTGACAGCAGGTACACGCAAAACCTGACCAGTAGAGTAACACGGTACGGTAACACGAACCTGTGGCACCAGTAGGGTAACACGGTACGGTAACACGAACCTGTGGCACCAGTAGAGTAACACGGTACGGTAACACGAACCTGTGGCACCAGTAGAGTAACACGGTACGGTAACACGAACCTGTGGCACCAGTGGAGTAACACGGTACGGTAACACGAACCTGTGGCACCAGTAGAGTAACACAGTACGGTAACACGAACCTGTGGCACCAGTAGAGTAACACGGTACGGTAACACGAACCTGTGGCACCAGTAGAGTAACACGGTACGGTAACACGAACCTGTGGCACCAGTAGAGTAACACGGTACGGTAACACGAACCTGTGGCATCAGTAGGGTAACATGGTACGGTAACACGAACTGTGGCACCAGTAGAGTAACACGGTACGGTAACACTAATCTGTGGCACCAGTAGGGTAACACGGTACGGTAACACGAACCTGTGGCACCAGTAGAGTAACACGGTACGGTAACAAGAACCTGTGGCACCAGTAGTGTAATACGGTACGGTAACACGAACCTGTGGCACCAGTAGAGTAACACGGTACGGTAACACGAACCTGTGGCACCAGTAGAGTAACACGGTACGGTAACACGAACCTGTGCCACCAGTAGAGTAACACGGTACGGTAACACGAACCTGTGGCACCAGTAGAGTAACACGGTACGGTAACACGAACCTGTGGGCACCAGTAGAGTAACACGGTACAAACAAAAACAGGTCAATTGGGCACGAGCCACGATCCCTAAAAATGAACTGCGTATAGTCGGACAACACTAAGGTTCCATTGCGCTGCTTAAAATCCATCAGGCATCATTAATATATTTTTTTAACAATCATGAACAATCGAATTCTATCACAAAGCTCAACACAAATGGCGAACGACAACTAACTTATCAAATGCCTATGAACAAGTTGATTAGGAAACAATCAAAAAGTAAATAAATTGACACAAAATAACACACAAGCACAAAATGGGTGAACATCAATTAAACGCTTTTAAAAGTCGCACAAAGACCAACACTGGAGGAAACGAGTTGTACGGTTAAACAGTGTCGATCAAGTCAAATATGATTGTCATCACCGTTTACTTATTTATGAGGCAACGTTAACAAAACAAGTACCCCGATGTGCCAGCGAGTCCTGGACTCGGTGCTTTAGCCAATACAGCGACACGGCACGCAACACGGCATGTGTCTAAGGAGCAACAGAAGACATCCCTTGTCCTGCGGTGCCTGCCACGTCAGGCGGGACGCTATGCTGGCTGGCTGCGTCTGCCACCCGCCTCGGGATTTCCAGGTCATCGGCAGCCGTCTCTATCGGCGCAGCCAGCCGCGACCGGCGGGCCAGACGCCGTATACTGGTTTTGTAACGCCGCGCTGCGCCGCTCCAGGCAGCTGCCGTTACTGACGGTATTAGTGCGCCGCCGCTGCACTGGAGCCGCGCCCCGCAGCCACCACACCCGCTCCGAACCAGCCCCCTCCCCCGGCCGGGGAGAGGTGGCACTCACCCGCGCCCCGCAGCCACCACACCCGCTCCGAACCAGCCCTCCCCCCCCCCCCCCCCCCCCCGGCCGGGGGAGAGGTGGCACTCACCCCGCGCCCCGCAGCCACCACACCCCGCTCCGAACCAGCCCCCCCCCCCCCCCCCCCCCGGCCGGGGGAGAGGTGGCACTCACTCGCGCCCCGCAGCCACCACACCCGCTCCGAACCAGCCTCCCCCGGCCGGGGAGAGGTGGCACTCACCCGCGCCCCGCAGCCACCACACCCGCTCCGAACCAGCCCCCCCCCCCCCCCGGCCGGGGGAGAGGTGGCACTCACCCGCGCCCCGCAGCCACCACACCCGCTCCGAGCCAGCCAGCCCCCCCCCCCCCCCCCCCCACCCGGCCGGGGAGAGGTGACACTCACCCGGGCCACCTGCCACCTAGACCCGTTTGCCTCTTGACAGCGCACTGTAGGCGGATTGACCGTTCTAGCACGACACGGGTCCAACAATACATTCTCTGGAAATACTATGAAACCTATACCACTGTATTCGGAACTCTTCATACCACATTGACCTGGGATTGGTTTGTCAATGCGGGTGTTATTTCATGGCGAAAACCTAACTTAAACTTATATTTTCGGGTGGCATCGGCCGGACCCGCTTTCCGCACATTTCGGCAGCGTGTCTTTGGAGCAAGAGAACGTGCCAAATTTGATAAGGAAATGTAATATATATATATATATATATATATATATATATATATATATATATATATATATATATATATAATATATATATATATATATATATATATATATATATATAATATATATATATATATATATATATATATATATATATATATATATATATATATATATATATATATATATATATATATATATATTATATATATATATATATATATATATATATATATATATATATATATATATATATATATATATATATATATATATATATATATATATATTATATATATATATATATATAATATATATATATATATATATATATATATAATATATATATATATATATATATATATATATATATATATATATATATACACCAAAAGATAGCTCCGAATCTGGGGAACATAATGAAGCCAAAATATTGGCAATCACCCAATCGCTTATGCTGTAAATGTACACTAAAGTATTATATACAAATAGTCGGTACAAAACTATCGAAAAAATATATAAAGAGACATTAAAAAAATGTAACCCAGAGTACCCGACAAAAATCATACCACATGTCTATGAGACTGTGCACTCCATGTTCCACCGCAACATTTTTGCTCCTACTTGCAACTCTGCGTGGCAGGTCGATAAGGATCCGTATTTTGAAAACTACCCGTGTGCACTGTGCATATTACGCTCACTAGCCGTTTTCACGAAGGATTTTGCGTTTCGGGCAATTGGGGCGTTTGGGGTAAATGGGTCTATAGCTCGTAAGAACACAGCTTTTCCCGGTGATTTTTGGTATTAATCGCAATTTTATTAATTAATGTATAAGTATACGCTCTTACAATGCAATATTTCCCGTTACTTTACTTTGAACATTCAAATTCTTTAGCAAATCTGTCAATTTTGGATTGTGTTAGTTCCTTCTACAAAATATACCGAAAACGCCCCAAAAGGAAGCTAAAAAGTATACTAGATAATCAGCTTTGATTAAATAAAATGCGCAATTGACAGTTAGTTAGGGCAAAAATGAAGATATTAATAACAAAGAAATATAATATTATGATGACAAGTGCAATATAATATTATGATGACAAATGCAATACAATATCAAAAGCATAGACAGGCATTAATTCAACGTCGCTCCGTCCCGCTGAGATCGTCTAATTTAGAGCGGTAACTTCGTTGGTTTCCGAAAACCGGAACATTCCTTACTCATTTATTTAAGCAACGAATCACACCAAATGTTCTTGATTTGATTAATTGATGAATCTCATAAAAAGCTGAAAGGATCTCAGCAAAAGCACTTATAAACCCATGAAACATGCGGGCTTTCTGCAGCCACTGGTACTGAAAACTAAATGGCTGTTGTTTTTTTTTGTGTTTTTTTGGGGGGGGGGGGGGGGGTGGGAGGGGAGTTGTTCTTGCCCACCCGTAGTCCAGCCTATAGCTATATGCCGCCGCGGGTGGGGAGGAGAACCACTCCCCTCCGGGGCGGGGAACCGAATGACTTGCGCCAGTAGCCAGACTCGAACCCGGAACCCTTGAATTCCGAGTCAGACGCTCTACCAACTGAGCCAAGTGAATATGACTGAATATATGAATGGACTAATTCATCTAGTTTTCATTGAAATAAGCTATTATTCCTGAAAACCATGTCTTTGCAAAATATGACCATTTCCCGAACAAGCCACCTCCAGCATTCGAGTAAGATGGTGTCGCACAAACACTCCAGCCATCTGGCATCACCAGAGCTAGTTTAAGATGAAATTGTTAATTTTAAGTAAACTATGGTGTTATCATTAAAATGGAATTTCCAGAAAAATGCATGAATTCATAAAGTTGCGATTGATGCCAAAAATCACCGGGCAAAGCCGTGTTCTTACGAGCTATATACCCATTTACCCCAGACGCCCCAATCGCCCCAAACGCCCCAAACGCACCAAACGCACCAAACGCACCAAACGCACCAATCGCTCCAAACGCAAAATCCTTGGTGAAAACGGCTAGTACGTGATTAGCCAGAATTGTTTATCCGTTTTTTGGTGAGAATTTCCCATTTCTCCTTCCTTATTTTCTCTTTTGCATGCATGTATATTCTCACCATCCCCCTCGGTGAGAGGAATGGGGAGGACTTTCCCCGTCCTCTCGCAACCTACCATAGGTTCTCAATAGCCGTTTTCACGAAGGATTTTGCGTTTGGGGCGATTGGGGCGTTTGGGGCGATTGGGGCGATTGGGGTGTTAGGGGTAAATGGGTCTATAGCTTGTAGGAACACGGCTTTTCCCGGTGATTTTTGGTATCAATCACAATTTTATGAATTAATGTATAAGTATATGCTGTTACAATGCAATATTTACCGTTAGTTTGCTTGGAATATTCACATTCATGAGCAAATCTGGCAATTTTGGGTTGTGTTAGTTCCTTCTCCAAAACATACCGACAACGCCCCCAAAAGATGCTAAAAAGTATTATAGATAAGCAGCTTTGATTAAATAAAATACGCAATTAACAGTTATGGTAAAACTGAAGATATTAACCCGGGAGTTACTGGGGTATATTCCATAACGCGACTTACTGGGGGGGGGGGGGCTATTTTTTGCCCCCTCGGATCTCCGGAACTACTATACCGATTGTAAAAATTAAAACGGCATTCGATAGCCCTGTTAAATTTATCGAAGGAAACCTAATATTGTTGACATCGGGGTCACCGATGACGTCACAGGTCAGGTCAAGTACAAAATGTTTGACCGTGTCAAAAGGTCTCGATGGATGGAATTGTCGCGCAAAATTGTGATATTAAACGCATAAGCAGTCGATAAATCGGTATGATTAGTGTGTCTGCCACTTCAAAGTAACAATCTACGATGTTTATGACCTTGGGTCAGGTCTAGGTCATCCGAGGTCACGAGGTCAAACTGCAGATTACGGTCGTTAGGCGTTGTAACACATGTTTATTGGTTTGTTTTTCGTATAGAGCGCGAAAAATGGCATTAGAACATTGTTTATTCCATATAAATAGAAGTAAAAAACAAAAACGGAAATGCATTTTGTATGCATGCGGTGAGAGGTGGTCGATTTTTGTCATTTAAAGGTCATACGTCAGTCATTTTTGAAGATATGGACTTCAAATTTGGTACACATATTCACCGAACATGTCTCGATCACATATATTCCGGTTTTTGGATAACTCTGATTTGTTTTGAAAATGATCCGAGATAGCAGTTTAACATCCTTGTCTATTGTAAGTAATTTGATTTAAGACAATTGCATTTATCTCTAATATTGTACCTTTGACAGCGTTTTCTGCAAACCATTATTTTTCAACAAAAATCGAAGAACATGACGACTCTCTGACGTCATTCGCGGTTGACCTATCACAACCTAATCTTTTTCCTTTTGCCAACATGCGTAGAATTGATGTGCAAGAAGGTACTGAAAGATTGGTGACGATACTTGCGTTGGTTTAGGAGTTATTGCAAAATAACGGGATGGGGGGGAAATACCCCCCAGTAAGTTGTGGGTTAATGGTTAACAATATAACATTATGATGAAAAACGCAATCAAATGTCAAAAGCATAGATAGACCTTAATTCAACGTCGCTCCGTCCCGCTGAAATCGTCCAATTTAGAGCGGTAACTACGTTGGTTTCCGAAAACCGGAACAATCCTTACGCATTTCGAATCACACAAAATGATTTGATTTGATTCATTGATTAATTGATGAATCTCACAAAAAGCTGAAAAGACCTCAGGAAAAAAAAACACTTCTAAACCCATGAAACATGCGGGCTTTCTGCAGCCACTGGTACTGAAAACTCAAAAATGGCTGCTCTAGATCGAACGGACGCCATTGCTGGGCGCAGACCACGGCTCTGCGCATGCGCAACGTGACGTCAGGCGACCGGCCGTCCCGTCGCCATGGTGATCGGGCGGCGGCGCCTGCGCAGAGCCAGCGCAGAGCCGGAGCCAGCATTCCCGTCATCTTACAACAAATGATCAAAACGAAATCGCTACTTATCATTAATTCATTGAAATAAGCTATTATTCCTGAAAACCATGTCGTTGCAAAATATGACCATTTCCCGAACAAGCCACCTCCATCATTCGAGTAAGATGGCGTTGCACAAACACTCCAGCCACCTGGCAACACCAGAGCTAGTTTCTAGTTTTAGTCATCTAGTTTTCATTGAAATAAGCTATTATTCCTGAAAACCATGTCGTTGCAAAATATGACCATTTCCCGAACAAGCCACCTCCATCATTCGAGTAAGATGGCGTTGCACAAACACTCCAGCCACCTGGCAACACCAGAGCTAGTTTAAGATGAAATTGCTAATTTTAAGTAAACTATGGTGTTATCATTAAAATGGAATTTCCAGAAAAAATGCATTAATTCATAAAGTTACGATTGATACCAACAATCACCTGGAAAAGCTGTGCTCTTACGAGCTATAGACCCATTTACCCCAAACGCCCCAATCACCCCAATTACCCCAAACGCCCCAATCGCCCCAAACGCAAAATCCTTCGTGAAAACGGCTAATGCGCGTTCAGTCCAGCAACTCGCACCTAATAGGCAGTGAGCGCAATGGCTCGTTTGTGTATATTACAGAGCGTCTTAAGGACTGATCTAAGGTGCGATCCATTGATGTAATCCATTTACATGAAAGAAGCAACAATTATCCTCTACCAGATCAAACGGGAAGTACGGTTCAGGTCATTTTTCCTGAGCGCCGCTGCGCAGGCGCAGCGCGCAAGCTGATTCACGCTGATACGCGATTTGGAGATTATGTGGAGATTTTAGCTCCCCTTTATATGCTGTTCCAATAAGGCAACGTGGATTTTAGAATGTAAAAACAAAAAACAGTTTGTATTTCTATAATTTGGATGCGTTTTAAAATAAATTCGGGTCGGGCCCGGCCCGGGCCCATGCTATAAGGTGACCCGGGAAGCAGATCAGGTCACGACCCACCAGTCGCGCGCGAGTAGGGTGGAAGGATGTGCGTTAGCAGGCGCGATATTGCTGAGTTAGGCTTTAGTGTCGGTGTCTTGAACTTCTTAGTGACGAATTTACTGGAGTACCTGGATATACAATTTAGCGAGGATGGCGCTAAATTCTAGCGTAACATTTCTCATCTCCAAAATTAAGAAGAAGTGGGAGGCCGCGTGTCGAAGTAAGCTTAAATTTCTAAGCACTATTAGCGAGTGGCTGAACTGTGATTTCTGCTTGTCCTTGCCCATGTGCCAGGCTACCCACCGCGAAAGACCAGCCCACCAGCACGCCAACAGAGTTCCCAGGTTAGTATGATAGGTACTCGCACACTAGCTTGGAATGTAAGCCGTCCGCTATTATTATTGGATGTAGCAGTTGGATGTAGCTTATGCTTGCGCTTGATTTGAGTCGTGACTATTAATTTTGGGTTATTGCACCTCTATTTTCCTTTCATATTTCGCTTGAGATAACATATTTGAAATCAGCGCACCAAAAAATGACCTACATACTCATTTTCATTGTCTTACAGGCTGCCAAAGCCAGCTTTCGGGCCGTGTCGCGCTAGAAGGGTCAATCCGCCCACTGCTGCAGCGGTGCGCTGCAAGTTTATCTGAGCTGGCCACCGTGCACAAGTGGATGAACAGGTTCACAGAGAGCGGGGCTGCGCCCTGCTCCGTCAGGGTGTCAGGTCACGCTCCGTCAGAGTGTTAGGTCACGCTCCGTCAGGGTGTCAGGTCACGCTCCGTCAGGGTGTCAGGTCACGCTCCGTCAGGGTGTCAGGTCACGCTCCGTCAGGGTGTCAGGTCCCACTCCATCAGGGTGTCAGGTCACACTTCGTCAGGGTGTCCGGTCACACTTCGTCAGGGTGTCAGGTCACGCTTCGTCAGGGTGTCAGGTCACGCTCCGTCAGGGTGTCAGGTCACGCTCCGTCAGGGTGTCAGGTCACGCTCCGTCAGGGTGTCAGGTCACGCTCCGTCAGGGTGTTAGGTCACGCTCCGTCAGGGTGTCAGGTCACGCTCCGTCAGGGTGTCAGGTCACGCTTCGTCAGGGTGTCAGGTCACGCTCCGTCAGGGTGTCAGGTCACGCTCCGTCAGGGTGTCAGGTCACGATCCATCAGGGTGTTAGGTCACGCTCCGTCAGGGTGTCAGGTCACGCTCCGTCAGGGTGTCAGGTCACACTCCATCAGGGTGTCAGGTCACGCTCTGTCAGGGTGTTAGGTCACGCTCCGTCAGGGTGTCAGGTCACGCTCCGTCAGAGTGGCGGATGTCGCTCCGTCAGGGTGTCAGGTCATGCTCCGTCAGGGTGTCAGGTCACGCTCCGTCAGGGTGGCGGATGTCGCTCCGTCAGGGTGTCAGGTCACGATCCGTCAGGGTGTCAGGTCACGCTCCGTCAGTGTGTCAGGTCACGCTCCGTCAGGGTGTCAGGTCACGCTCCGTCAGGGTGGCGGATGTCGCTCCGTCAGGGTGTCAGGTCACGCTCTGGTATCTGAGTTCCAGGCCGGGTCGTTAATCTGACCTGTCTGGACCAGTGTTCGCCACGGGCCCACCAACCCCCAGCCCGGCCCGGCCCAAGCCCATGAACACCAAGCCCAGGCCCGGACCAGGCCCGTTCAAATTAATAATAGTGAGGCCCAGGCCCGGTCCGGCCCGTTCAGATTAAGCATATAATTATTTTCACAAAATTTGCAACCATTATCCTAGCATATTTACTTGTATACTACACATGTGAAACAATGAACCAACTATGCTAACCAAAACAACAAAAAAAAAAAGCCACAGCCACAGCAGCAGTGTGTTGCTGTGTAAGTGAACTGCTGGTTACAATATTTTTTAAGCTGACCTGAGCTTGCGCACATAACTTCAAAATTATCAGCCCAGGCCCGTCCAGAGCTCGGCGATTTCCTTAAAGTTGAGGCCCAGCCCAGGCCCGGCCCATGGCCCATAGGGCCAGCCGGGCCCGTGGCGAACTCTGGTCTGGACAGTGCTGCTCTGGTGGTGATGGTACTGCCGAGCGGGGCGGGTCAACACCGCTCCACTCCGCCCGGCGGCGCCCCGCCTGGCCGCCGCTTTCGATGGCACCACTCTCCCTCTCGCTGTGATACGTGGATCGGAGAGCTGTGATACGTGGATCGGAGACCTGTGATACGTGGATCGGAGAGCTGTGATACGTGGATCGGAGAGCTGTGATACGTGGATCGGAGAGCTGTGATACGTGGATCGGAGAGCTGTGATACGTGGATCGGAGAGCTGTGATACGTGGATCGGAGAGCTGTGATACGTGGATCGGAGAGCTGTGATACGTGGATCGGCGAGCTGTGATACGTGGATCGGAGAGCTGTGATACGTGGATCGGAGAGCTGTGATACGTGGATCGGAGAGCTGTGATACGTGAATCGGAGAGCTGTGATACGTGGATCGGAGTGCTGTGATACGTGGATCGGAGAGCTGTGATACGTGGATCGGAGAGCTGTGATACGTGGAGAGTTGTGATACGTGGATCGGAGAGTTGTGATACGTGGATCGGAGAGCTGTGATACGCGGATCGGAGAGCTGTGATACGTGGATCGGAGAGCTGTGATACGTGGATCGGAGAGCTGTGATACGTGGATCGGAGAGCTGTGGTACGTGGATCGGTGAGCTGTGATACGTGGATCGGAGAGCTGTGATACGTGGATCGGAGAGCTGTGATACGTGGATCGGAGAGCTGTGATACGTGGATCGGAGAGCTGTGATACGTGGATCGGCGAGCTGTGATACGTGGATCGGAGAGCTGTGATACGTGGATCGGAGAGCTGTGATACGTGAATCGGAGAGCTGTGATACGTGGATCGGAGTGCTGTGATACGTGGATCGGAGAGCTGTGATACGTGGATCGGAGAGCTGTGATACGTGGATCGGAGAGCTGTGATACGTGGATCGGAGAGTTGTGATACGTGGATCGGAGAGTTGTGATACGTGGATCGGAGAGCTGTGATACGTGGATCGGAGAGCTGTGATACGCGGATCGGAGAGTTGTGATACGTGGATCGGAGAGCTGTGATACGTGGATCGGAGAGTTGTGATACGTGGATCGGAGAGCTGTGATACGTGGATCGGAGAGCTGTGATACGTGGATCGGAGAGTTGTGATGCGTGGATCGGAGAGTTGTGATACGTGAATCGAAGAGTTGTGATACGTGGATCGGAGAGCTGTGATACGTGGATCGGAGAGTTGTGATACGCGGATCGGAGAGCTGTGATACGTGGATCGGAGAGCTGTGATACGTGGATCGGAGAGCTGTGATACGTGGATCGGAGAGCTGTGATCTGTGGATCGGAGAGCTGTGAGCTGCACTGTTCAGAGACGGCGGCCGACCGGAGATGAGAAATTCCGCACCTCTGGTGTGGGATGCCAGACATGAGTCTCCGATATTCGATCTTTGGGATTGGGTCATGACCTACGAAATTCGACCTTATGGAACGAAGTGTGAGGCTTTTGCTCGAGCCACTGTGATATACTCACTGTCCTAACAACGGAATTTACACTGAAACAAATTGACTGTCGTGGCGGTGCTTTGGGGCTGAAGGAGCAGCAAAGAAGGGCTTTGGGGCAGCAAAGAAGGAACGCAGCCTGCAAATTGACTGTCATATGATGTTTATACTGAACAAAGACTGCAATGCTTAACAGTTGAGCGGCTGAGCTGTCGGCAATAGTTCAGGGGAGATTCCAATGTTATGCACCGTGCACACCTGTTTTGCGGTAACAAAGGGTGACCAGTGACCGGTGCCGCCCAAGCGGTGCAGGGCGTGAGAGGCAGTGGCGGTTCTTCCATTGAGGAAGATGAAACAGTGCCTTACCTAAATTAGCCAAACATATAAAGTATAATCTTGTTTTTCCTAAATATTCAATAATTTTAGTAAGGATATGAGGAACTAAATATGCCATAGAAAGAACAATTTTCCAAACAGTTAAAACGAGTCTCATTTTCATGTTATTTCAAGATGTTTGCTGGTATCGATAGGCGCAAATAAACCTAGCCATTGAACTTTAGCATATTGAAAAATTGGGCTGTGAGGCACTGTCTCACAGCCCATACGCGTATTTCGCCCAGATCTTTGGCGGTTTTCGCCGGGCGCTTCCGTTCGGGAGAAATTCGATGCGGCGTATAACAGTGAACGCGGCAGCAGCAAAGGACTTGTGTGACAGGCGCCATGAATGTTTCGGGATATTTTGAATGCGATATCTTTTTCTAATAGCTAATATATTTGTTTAATCTCCTTTTAATGGTAAATATCATTAACTTATGTAATAGTTACATATTGCTGCAGCCTGCAAGGAGATCGGCGGGCCGTCCAGACTTAGATTACAAACAGGACATTATATTTTGATGCATTTTTCTTAGCCGTGTAATGTGTTGTTCGCAAATACCCAATGATTTTATGTGTAGACTCCGAGTCCTATTATTAACATGCAGTCGCACAATTCCTGTCAACCGGCAGAATGAAGAGTCAAATCGAAAGCCTTAGGTACCCACGTGCCGCACACTCTGTGTGATAATTCTTGCCTATTTTCAAATCAATTCCAAGCTACATATAAACAAAACAGCATATAAACAGGCTGTTTGTAGCGGTGTTAACCGTGGTGATCTACATATATTTACCAAACTACTAAACAAAATCATGAAACAGTGCCCTCCCCCCCCCCCTCCCGACTTCCTCGCCTACGTTTGACCCCTGGCGCCGCCACTGGTGAGAGGCACTGCGGGAGGGAAGTGGTGAGATCGAGTGTCTCATGGTGAGATCGAGTGTCTCATGGTGAGATAGAGTGTCTCATGACGCAACACGCAGCCCCCCCGCCCCCGGACACTGCCGGCAGTACGCAGATGGTAATCTGCCGACCACCTAGTTAGTGCTGCCGACTGGCCGAGCTCGCGTCAGCAACACACACGGCACACATCACATCTGCAGCTCTAAAATGGGTAAGACACATCACATTTGCAGCTCTAAAATGGGTAACACAAGACAAGACAAGACATGTATTAGGACCATCCACGATAAACTCGTGGCTATTACGGCCCCTCACTAGTGGCTAAAGCGGTGTACATGAAAAGTAAATACACACCCACACACCCACACACCCACACCCCCCCACCCCCCCACCCCCCCACCCCCCCACCCCCACACCCCCACACCCACACACCCACACACCCACACACCCACACACCCACACACCCACACACCCACACACCCACACACCCACACACCCACACACCCACACACCCACACACCCACACACCCACACACCCACACACCCACACACCCACACACCCACACACCCACACACCCACACACCCACACACCCACACACCCACACACCCACACACCCACACACCCACACACCCACACACCCACACACCCACACACCCACACACCCACACACCCACACACCCACACACCCACACACCCACACACCCACACACCCACACACCCACACACCCACACACCCACACACCCACACACCCACACACCCACACACCCACACACCCACACACCCACACACCCACACACCCACACACCCACACACCCACACACCCACACACCCACACACCCACACACCCACACACCCACACACCCACACACCCACACACCCACACACCCACACACCCACACACCCACACACCCACACACCCACACACCCACACACCCACACACCCACACACCCACACACCCACACACCCACACACCCACACACCCACACACCCACACACCCACACACCCACACACCCACACACCCACACACCCACACACCCACACACCCACACACCCACACACCCACACACCCACACACCCACACACCCACACACCCACACACCCACACACCCACACACCCACACACCCACACACCCACACACCCACACACCCACACACCCACACACCCACACACCCACACACCCACACACCCACACACCCACACACCCACACACCCACACACCCACACACCCACACACCCACACACCCACACACCCACACACCCACACACCCACACACCCACACACCCACACACCCACACACCCACACACCCACACACCCACACACCCACACACCCACACACCCACACACCCACACACCCACACACCCACACACCCACACACCCACACACCCACACACCCACACACCCACACACCCACACACCCACACACCCACACACCCACACACCCACACACCCACACACCCACACACCCACACACCCACACACCCACACACCCACACACCCACACACCCACACACCCACACACCCACACACCCACACACCCACACACCCACACACCCACACACCCACACACCCACACACCCACACACCCACACACCCACACACCCACACACCCACACACCCACACACCCACACACCCACACACCCACACACCCACACACCCACACACCCACACACCCACACACCCACACACCCACACACCCACACACCCACACACCCACACACCCACACACCCACACACCCACACACCCACACACCCACACACCCACACACCCACACACCCACACACCCACACACCCACACACCCACACACCACACACCCACACACCCACACACCCACACACCCACACACCCACACACCCACACACCCACACACCCACACACCCACACACCCACACACCCACACACCCACACACCCACACACCCACACACCCACACACCCACACACCCACACACCCACACACCCACACACCCACACACCCACACACCCACACACCCACACACCCACACACCCACACACCCACACACCCACACACCCACACACCCACACACCCACACACCCACACACCCACACACCCACACACCCACACACCCACACACCCACACACCCACACACCCACACACCCACACACCCACACACCCACACACCCACACACCCACACACCCACACACCCACACACCCACACACCCACACACCCACACACCCACACACCCACACACCCACACACCCACACACCCACACACCCACACACCCACACACCCACACACCCACACACCCACACACCCACACACCCACACACCCACACACCCACACACCCACACACCCACACACCCACACACCCACACACCCACACACCCACACACCCACACACCCACACACCCACACACCCACACACCCACACACCCACACACCCACACACCCACACACCCACACACCCACACACCACACACCCACACACCCACACACCCACACACCCACACACCCACACACCCACACACCCACACACCCACACACCCACACACCCACACACCCACACACCCACACACCCACACACCCACACACCCACACACCCACACACCCACACACCCACACACCCACACACCCACACACCCACACACCCACACACCCACACACCCACACACCCACACACCCACACACCCACACACCCACACACCCACACACCCACACACCCACACACCCACACACCCACACACCCACACACCCACACACCCACACACCCACACACCCACACACCCACACACCCACACACCCACACACCCACACACCCACACACCCACACACCCACACACCCACACACCCACACACCCACACACCCACACACCCACACACCCACACACCCACACACCCACACACCCACACACCCACACACCCACACACCCACACACCCACACACCCACACACCCACACACCCACACACCCACACACCCACACACCCACACACCCACACACCCACACACCCACACACCCACACACCCACACACCCACACACCCACACACCCACACACCCACACACCCACACACCCACACACCCACACACCCACACACCCACACACCCACACACCCACACACCCACACACCCACACACCCACACACCCACACACCCACACACCCACACACCCACACACCCACACACCCACACACCCACACACCCACACACCCACACACCCACACACCCACACACCCACACACCCACACACCCACACACCCACACACCCACACACCCACACACCCACACACCCACACACCCACACACCCACACACCCACACACCCACACACCCACACACCCACACACCCACACACCCACACACCCACACACCCACACACCCACACACCCACACACCCACACACCCACACACCCACACACCCACACACCCACACACCCACACACCCACACACCCACACACCCACACACCCACACACCCACACACCCACACACCCACACACCCACACACCCACACACCCACACACCCACACACCCACACACCCACACACCCACACACCCACACACCCACACACCCACACACCCACACACCCACACACCCACACACCCACACACCCACACACCCACACACCCACACACCCACACACCCACACACCCACACACCCACACACCCACACACCCACACACCCACACACCCACACACCCACACACCCACACACCCACACACCCACACACCCACACACCCACACACCCACACACCCACACACCCACACACCCACACACACACACACACCACACACACACACACACACACACACACACACACACACACACACACACACACACACACACACACACACACACACACACACACACACACACACACACACACACACACACACACACACACACACACACACACACACACACACACACACACACACACACACACACACACACACACACACACACACACACACACACACACACACACACACACACACACACACACACACACACACACACACACACACACACACACACACACACACACACACACACACACACACACACACACACACACACACACACACACACACACACACACACACACACACACACACACACACACACACACACACACACACACACACACACACACACACACACACACACACACACACACACACACACACACACACACACACACACACACACACACACACACACACACACACACACACACACACACACACACACACACACACACACACACACACACACACACACACACACACACACACACACACACACACACACACACACACACACACACACACACACACACACACACACACACACACACACACACACACACACACACACACACACACACACACACACACACACACACACACACACACACACACACACACACACACACACACACACACACACACACACACACACACACACACACACACACACACACACACACACACACACACACACACACACACACACACACACACACACACACACACACACACACACACACACACACACACACACACACACACACACACACACACACACACACACACACACACACACACACACACACACACACACACACACACACACACACACACACACACACACACACACACACACACACACACACACACACACACACACACACACACACACACACACACACACACACACACACACACACACACACACACACACACACACACACACACACACACACACACACACACACACACACACACACACACACACACACACACACACACACACACACACACACACACACACACACACACACACACACACACACACACACACACACACACACACACACACACACACACACACACACACACACACACACACACACACACACACACACACACACACACACACACACACACACACACACACACACACACACACACACACACACACACACACACACACACACACACACACACACACACACACACACACACACACACACACACACACACACACACACACACACACACACACACACACACACACACACACACACACACACACACACACACACACACACACACACACACACACACACACACACACACACACACACACACACACACACACACACACACACACACACACACACACACACACACACACACACACACACACACACACACACACACACACACACACACACACACACACACACACACACACACACACACACACACACACACACACACACACACACACACACACACACACACACACACACACACACACACACACACACACACACACACACACACACACACACACACACACACACACACACACACACACACACACACACACACACACACACACACACACACACACACACACACACACACACACACACACACACACACACACACACACACACACACACACACACACACACACACACACACACACACACACACACACACACACACACACACACACACACACACACACACACACACACACACACACACACACACACACAACATACACGTACTGCCTACACTCCAATCACAGTGGCCGACAGATTACGTAGCTCCGCCGCCGTCGTCACCGCGCAGACGGCGCTTCAGGCGTCCCGCGAATAGGTGCTCCGGAAGCTGCGTCAGGTCAGGCACACCTGACGCAGCTCGTTGTAGTCGCGCGGCGCACGGCTGCAGAAACACCGCCGTCCCATGGCTGACCGGGACCGAGGCACCATCAGGTCGTGGTCCTGCCGCGTAGACCGCTGACGCGTCTCAGCCACACGAACGAGCTCGCTAGCTAAGATCTCGGATTCGCCGTGATGTATGACCTTGTGGATTAGTGAGAGGGTGTGGTACCTTGCTAGCTCCTCCACGCTGAGCCACCCCAGTCTTATAATCAGGTCCGAGACGTGGTCAAACTTTTTACGACCGAAAATTACTTTGGCGGCGTAGTTAATAATTTTCTGGATCCGAGAGAAGTTCTTTTGAGTGCTGTTGCCATAAACCGAAATGCAGTAGCGAATTTGGGAGAAGACCAGGGCGTTGATCAGCGCGGAGATGACGGCGGGTGGCAGATGTCCTCTTAGATGGGATATACCACTGAGGATCCCGAAGCAGCGGTTGGTTACGGTGGAGACATGGGCGTCCCAATTTAGAGTGCGATCAAGCATCATGCCCAGGTTTTTTGTTTCCGAGACGGGCTGCAGGTCGTGGTCGCGGAATTTAACGGTGACATCCGAGACGGTGCGTATATTTTGGGCACTGCCCAGCAGCATGCGCTGAGTTTTCGCGGCGTTAACTTTCAGACCATTAGCACGAAACCAGATATCCAAAGAGGCCAAAACTTGTTATATTTCGCGGACGACGTTAAAGGGACTATCCCACCTGAACGTTATATTTGAGTTGAGATAGCCATTTGTATGGCTAGGCATTGCAATTTAGTATGGTAGCAGTTAAAACAACCACAATGATCTAATAAAAAAGATGTTCGAGTTATATTTTGACATCTGTCAAAAATAAGGCTCATGTGTATTTGAATAGGGTCTGTAAACCGACAGCGTCGTCTCTTTACCCAACTGGTAATGCTAGTCGACTTGTTTTAAGGTCAGCCTTGGAATATTTTCGTCTTCCATTTCTCGATCCCCGGGTGGTTCGCAATCTAAGCCAATCTAGACACCGGGTGATTCGCTTTTTCTGCGCAATAGATGTCGACAAAAAAATTGTGCCATATATTTGGCAGCACAAAGGATTTCCCTGTTATTAAAACCAAATCATATGACGTCACCAACCCAACTTTTCGCTTAAAACTAAAAGTTGAATATCTTCCAAAACAAGCATTTTTTTCGGAAAAAAAGTTCACGAACATGTTCAGCTGGCCTCGCCTGACATGTAGACATACAATTAAGTGTGATTCGACAACTTTCACAAAGGTGGGACAGTTCCTTTAAGGATTTCGTCTTGTTTACCACTGACTAGAATTTGCGTGTCGTCGGCATACTGTACGACCACTGCGTCTTCAGCAAAAAGACTGAGGAGTGACGGGGACGAAACCCGTGCTGAGTGGGCGACAGGAGATGGTTGTTGGAGAGGTAGTTTTAGAGCTGCTGATGAACAGCGCGCTCTAAGATCTGGGCAATGACGGGGACGATGGAGATGGGACGATAGTTGGAAGGATCGGTGGATACACTGGATTTGAAGATAGGATGGACGATGGAGTGTTTCCAGGACTGAGGAAGTCGGAGTTGGATATGCTGGAGTTAACCAAATGTAGGAGCACCCGCCCGACCGCGTCAAAGGTCATCCACACCATGCGGATGTTGACGCCGTCGACACCACACGCGGACGAGGCAGGCAGGCGGTTACGATGTTGCCTCATCGATGACAGGAGGCCCAAAGGCAGGAAGCATTATGGAGGTGATTGTGAACTGTTGCCATGTCGAACAAGTACCAATGTTGATCACATTCCGTTCCCAATACTTAACAAATATTGTTTAAAATATCTTGGAATTAGATACAATTATCACATAGAAAATCTTCTGATTTGGTATAAATACAAGATAATGTTCCAAAGATAATGTGCATCATTTATTTCACAAATTCGCATGCTTACAGGGTATGAGAAAATGCAGCCAATAAACTAAAACTAGCTCAGTTTCTCCAAAAAAATATTGCATGCATGCGTTTGACATCTTGAAGAATTGTATCTCAGCACTATTTTGTGTTAGTCTAAATTTTGTACCTCACGTTTCAAATGCAAACAAAAAATAGGAAAACGGTTATCTTTGAGGTCACATGCCAATATATTGGTGCTTTCTGCAGTGGAGATGTCCGGCCGGTATTGACTGACTTGTCTCTCTCAGAGCCCGTCTGCAGTGGAGATGTCCGGTATTGACTGACAGGTCTCTCTCAGCGCCCGTCTGCAATGGAGATGTCTGGTATTGACTGACAGGTCTCTCTCCGTGCCCGTCTGCAGTGGAGATGTCCGGTATTGACTGACAGGTCTCTCTCAGTGCCCGTATGCAGTGGAGATGTCTGGTATTGACTGACAGGTCTCTCTCAGCGCCCGTCTGCAGTGGAGATGTCCGGTATTGACTGACAGGTCTCTCTCAGTGCCCGTCTGTAGTGGAGATGTCTGGTATTGACTGACAGGTCTCTCTCAGTGCCCGTATGCAGTGGAGATGTCTGGTATTGACTGACAGGTCTCTCTCAGCGCCCGTCTGCAGTGAAGATGTCCGGTATTGACTGACAGGTCTCTCTCAGTGCCCGTCTGTAGTGGAGATGTCCGGTATTGACTGACATGTCTCTCTCAGCGCCCGTCTGCAGTGGAGATGTCCGGTACTGACTGACAGGTCTCTCTCAGCGCCCGTCTGCAGTGGAGATGTCCGGTATTGACTGACAGGTCTCTCTCAGCGCCCGTCTGTAGTGGAGATGTCCGGTATTGACTGACTTGTCTCTCTCAGCGCCCGTATGCAGTGGAGATGTCCGGTATTGACTGACAGGTCTCTCTCAGCGCCCGTCTGCAGTGGAGATGACCGGTATTGACCGACAGGTCTCTCTCAGAGCCCGTCTGCAGTGGAGATGTCCGGTATTGACTGACAGGTCTCTCTCAGCGCCCGTCTGCAGTGGAGATGTCTGGTATTGACTGACATGTCTCTCTCAGCGCCCGTCTGCAGTGGAGATGTCCGGTATTGACTGACAGGTCTCTCTCAGTGCCCGTATGCAGTGGAGATGTCCGGCCGGTATTAACTGACGGGTCTCTCTCAGAGCCCGTCTGCAGTGGAGATGTCCGGTATTGACTCACAGGTCTCTCTCAGCGCCCGTATGCAGTGGAGATGTCTGGTATTGACTGACAGGTCTCTCTCAGTGCCCGTCTGCAGTGGAGATGTCCGGTATTGACTGACAGGTCTCTCTCAGCGCCCGTCTGTAGTGGAGATGTCTGGTATTGACTGCCAGGTCTTTCTTAGCGCCCGTCTGCAGTGGATATGTCCGGTATTGACTGACAGGTCTCTCTCAGCGCCCGTCTGCAGTGGAGATGTCCGGTATTGACTGACAGGTCTCTCTCAGAGCCCGTCTGCAGTGGAGATGTCCGGTATTGACTGACAGGTCTCTCTCAGCGCCCGTCTGCAGTGGAGATGTCCGGTATTGACTGACAGGTCTCTCTCAGTGCCCGTCTGCAGTGGAGATGTCTGGTATTGACTGACAGGTCTCTCAGCGCGAGACTCTCCTCTGAACGATACTGGACAGGAGTCAAGACAGAAGGAGATACTATGTGAGCATGTCCGATTGCACTCTTCTCTTCAGTATCTTATTGATGTAACTGTATTTTAGTTAAAGTGAGAACTTCGTATGTCAGACGAGTACCAGCTAAAACCTTGACCCAACGCTCCTACTGGTAATTATGGCGTCATTGTCTGCGATTTACCATTCCAGTCGCACCCTTAACCCATATCTGCAGTGAGCTGTGCAATTCATGCCGTGACAGCAAGCTTTGCACAGTGCAATACTGGGCTTCTGCTCACTTACTGGCCGGTTCTGCATCCCTGCCGACTGCTCGCGCGTTAGTGGCCACAGCGAATTGGCTTTATTATGAACCTTGCAAGTCACGTGGCGGCCGACACACATTCACGGCGCACACAGAGCTCTCACTCTCGTTGAATGGGAACCACACGGCCAGTATATGATGGGACCGGACAGGTCGTAACACGGTCAAGTTAATCCAACGACAAGAGGCACGTGACTTTGGCAGGAAAGACGCAAATGGCGGCGAATCTCAAGCAGTGACGAAGATTCTCCAAAGCTGGCTACAGTTTCGCCACCCCGGTCAGCCACTTCCCACGACCATGAGTAAGACAAGCGACCCAGGAGTGCATGGAAGTGACTCGAGTCTCACCAGACGTCCGTCAGACGCCGCCCGTGCGCCTTACCAGCCAACTGGCGGCCGACGCAGGTTACCCAATCCTGTGTGTAGACATGAGGAAGCGTTCATCATAGACAGCCAACTGGCGGCCGATGCAGGTTACCCAATCCTGTGTGTAGACATGAGGAAGCGTTCATCATAGACAGCCAACTGGCGGCCGACGCAGGTTACCCAATCCTGTGTGTAGACATGAGGAAGCGTTCATCATAGACAGCTCCAACTGGCGGCCGACGCAGGTTACCCAATCCTGTGTGTAGGCATGAGGAAGCGTTCATCATAGACAGCCAACTGGCGGCCGACGCAGGTTACCCAATCCTGTGTGTAGACATGAGGAAGCGTTCATCATAGACAGCCAACTGGCGGCCGACGCAGGTCACCCAATCCTGTGTGTAGACATCAGGAAGCGTTCATCATAGACAGCCAACTGGCGGCCGACGCAGGTTACCCAATCCCGTGTGCAGACATGAGGAAGCGTTCATCATAGACAGCCAATTGGCGCCCGACGCAGGTTACCCAATCCTGTGTGTAGACATGAGGAAGCGTTCATCATAGACCATTCATCATCCCGAGAGAATAGGGATAATGGAGTCCACATGGGATCGAAAGTTAGCATTATGCTCTTACCTCTTTCTCTTGGTGCGTTTGGCTGAGAATGACCTTGACCTGAGGTCAGGGGAGAGTTGACAGGAAGAGCTGGAAGACTCGGGGTGACGTGACCACATGTCTGCAAACAAACAACAAACAGCGCGCTACTGATTAACATTGCATTGTGAAGCAAACATGCATAATGCATATGACGCACACTTCTGGCGCACAAATCGCAAATCAATACCTTCTGCACTTATGTACACATATACTTCATATATAATCACAAATATTATCAGAATCCTTGAAAGCATGGGAACAACAGTGGTGATAGAACACTCGCAGCGTTACTTGGTTGGTCCAGTTTTAAATTGTTATTCCGAGGTCAAACGCCTCCTTGTACGTTTTAAGGTTCAAGGGTGGATGATGCGGGAGGTGCAGGTCTTTTGAAACTTGGGCCGGCAGATTGCACACCAAGAAAAGGCAAGTCAACTTACGCAAGCCGAAGGACAGCTCAACGCAATTGGTGTCGTTATTCCATGTTTGTCTGGCACTTGGCATAGTCACCCCTTAGTAGGTCATAGGTGCTTAGGCTTCGTGGCATGTATTGTACTGTTTTACATGGAGATGCAGAGCAAACATGACTGATGAGTCATGTCATGACTCATCATCGAGGTTCATTACTCGTAAACAGTGTGTAGGCGAGTGTATCTGTATTGTTGGCGAGTGTATCTGTATTGTTGGCGGGTATATCTGTATAGTAGGCGAGTGTATCTGTATTGTTGGCGAGTGTATCTGTATTGTTGGCGGGTATATCTGTATAGTAGGCGGGTATATCTGTATAGTAGGCGGGTGTATCTGTACAGTAGGCGGGTGTATCTGTATAGTAGGCGGGTGTATCTGTATAGTAGGCGGGTGTATCTGTATAGTAGGCGGGTGTATCTGTACAGTAGGCGGGTGTATCTGTATAGTAGGCGGGTGTATCTGTACAGTAGGCGGGTGTATCTGTACAGTAGGCGGGTGTATCTGTATAGTAGGCGGGTATCTGTATAGTAGGCGGGTATATCTGTATAGTAGGCGGGTGTATCTGTATAGTAGGCGGGTGTATCTGTATAGTAGGCGGGTGTATCTGTACAGTAGGCGGGTGTATCTGTATAGTAGGCGGGTGTATCTGTATAGTAGGCGGGTGTATCTGTATAGTAGGCGGGTGTATCTGTATAGTAGGCGGGTGTATCTGTATAGTAGGCGGGTGTATCTGTACAGTAGGCGGATGTATCTGTATAGTAGGCGGGTGTATCTGTATAGTAGGCGGGTGTATCTGTACAGTAGGCGGGTGTATCTGTATAGTAGGCGGGTGTATCTGTATAGTAGGCGGGTGTATCTGTACAGTAGGCGGGTGTATCTGTACAGTAGGCGGGTATATCTGTATAGTAGGCGGGTGTATCTGTATAGTAGGCGGGTGTATATGTACAGTAGGCGGGTGTATCTGTACAGTAGGCGGGTATATCTGTATAGTAGGTGGGTGTATCTGTATAGTAGGCAGGTGTATCTGTACAGTAGGCGGGTGTATCTGTACAGTAGGCGGGTATATCTGTATAGTAGGCGGGTGTATCTGTATAGTAGGTGGGTGTATCTGTATAGTAGGCGGGTGTATCTGTATAGTAGGCGGGTGTATCTGTATAGTAGGCGGGTGTATCTGTTCAGGTTACACAGCGTGCCCGCTGCCCACCTTGTCACACATTAACCCGCCATTGACTGGGGGGGGGGGGGCGGGGGGCGTTTAACGCCCCCCTTATTAATTTTCGTGATAGCTCGAAAACCAATAGAGCTAACAACGTGAAACTTCGCGTACCTGCTTCAAAATCACGTTTATATTATCTGTGGAAACATAAAGCGATTTTGTCGAAACAAAATCGAGTTATAGTCAATTTAGTGACGTCACTACACACGATTTTTACACCAAAATCAGCTAAAATTTAACAGAACGTACAAATGCTATATTTTGAGTAAAATGCAATCCAAAAAACGTCAAGAGATGGAAAATAGAAAGGGCTACAAGATGGCTATCTCCGATTTTTGAATTTTTAGTTTTGTACCCCACAAAAACTCAAACAACATTTTTTTGGGGGGGAAATTCCCACAAAATAATAAAAAAATATATAAAATATTAAAAAAGCCGGAAGATTTGTCAGAGAACCATATATAGGCAACTACCATACCAAATTTAAAACTGATATCTCCATCTTTGACTGACTTATGGCATCTAAAGTATTGGTAACTCATGACGTCATATTTTTAATTTGCGTTTTTTGCCTTTATTGACCAGATACAGACAAATAAATTCCAGCACTGTATTTCTGAGACAAAACTAGCCTAGAATCATGCCTTTTTAAGTTAGATTTTATCAATTTCAAAGTATGACCTTCAGTGACCTGAATGTGACCTATGACAATAACTTCAGGTAAATGAAGTCAGGTGGTAAAATAACTATCATTATCGAATTATACGGGGCAAATAACCCATAAAACATGTGGTGCATGACTCGTATATATTTTTCGCATAGTGACCTTTTGTGACCTGACCCTGACCTTGACCTTTGCCAACAATCTCACTTTAGCTCATGCGGGATGTGTATCATACCTTTGGCAGCACTTTGGGTGATCATCGTCATACTCAAAGGCTTTGGATGGAATGTATGGTCCATACACTCAAATAAGTCGATTTTGAACTTTGACCTGACTGTGACCTGACATTTGACCTTACTTTGAAACTTTTTAGCATGATTTATATTCGTCTCATTGAGAGCTTTCGATTTCCGCCTTGCGCGTCTCGCTGCGATCATTGGTTAGGAAGATAACCAGGGGACGTTTAACGCCCCCCCCCCCCCTCCCCCCAGTCAATGGAGTTTGGCTGAGATCCCAGTCAATGCCGGGTGAAATGCGCGGTTTTCAAGCACGGAGCGCGCGGGGCTAGCAAATGGACTAGTACATCACCTCAGTAAATCATGTCATAATTTGGTCATTATGTGGACCGGACATAACCCAGGGGCGGACACAGGGGGCGGCGGGGGGCGCCCCCCCCCCCCCCCCCCGCCCCTGGCCAGGTACCGCCTTCAGGTCATGTGCCGCCCTCAGGTCATGTGCTGCCCTCAGGTCATGTGCCGCCCTCAGGACAGATGCCGCCCCCTGGTCAGGTGCCACCTTCAAGCCAGGTGCCGCTCTCAAGCCATGTGCCGCCCTCAGGCCAGGTCCCGTCCTCAGGCCACGTACCGCGTTCTGGCGGGACACCGCCCTCAGGTCAGATGCCGCTACCTAGCCATGTGCCTCCCTATGGCCAGGTGACGGCGCCCCTCCGGCTAATGACGGCGCCCCTCTGGCCAGTGACGGCGCCCCTCTGGCTAGTGACGGCGCCCCTCTGACCAGTGACGACCTCTCTTCGGCCAGTGACGGCGCCCCACCGGCAAATGACGGCGCCCCTCCGGCCAGTGACGGCGCCCCACCGGCAAATGACGACGACCCTCCGGCCAGTGACTGCGCCCCTCCAGACAATGACAGCGCCACACTGTTCAGTGACGGCACCCCTCCGTCTAATGACGGCGCCCATCTGGCCAGTGACGGCGCCCCTCCGGCTAATGACGACGCCCCTCTAGCCAGTGACAGCGCCACTTCGGCTAGTGACGGCGCCCATCTGGCCAGTGATGGCACTCCTCCGGCCAGTGACGGCACTCTTTCGGCCAGTGACGACGCCCCATCGGCCAGTTATGGTGCCCCTTCGGCCAATGACGGTGTCTCTCTGGAGCCAATGGCGGCACCCTTCCGGCAAGTGACGGCGCCCCTCCGGCCAGTGACCGCCGGAGGTGCGAGGCTCTCTCAGGCCTCGACAATCGCCCTCTCAGACCAGCCTGGGACCCGCTCAGACGTGGCAAATCAGGCCTAGAAATCATCTAAGGGC
Organism: Chirona hameri; assembly: GCA_036785665.1. Lineage (NCBI taxonomy): Eukaryota > Metazoa > Arthropoda > Thecostraca > Balanomorpha > Balanidae > Chirona > Chirona hameri. Next base: position 4,264 of record JAXIVJ010013883.1, on the reverse strand, counting down.
CCCTCATGCCGCACGAGGGCCCCTCAGGTCGACAGGGGGGGGGGGTGCTCAAGCCGACCGAGTTCTCTTTCAGGCCGATCGAGGTCCTTTCAAACCGACCGAGGACCGCTCAGGTTGACTGTGGGCCCATCAGGCCGATCAAGATCCCCTTCGGGGCGCCGGAGGATCCCCTCAACCCGACCGTGGGCCCCTCACGCAAACCAAAGACCCCTCAGACGGAACATAAGGGCCCACAGGCTGACAAAGGGTCTCCTCAGGCTGACAAAGGGCTCCCTCAGACCTAGGGTCCCTCAGACCGAGTGGTGGCCTTGAAGCCGACCCTTTGTTAATTTCTACGCACTCCACTGAGTGTCACTCATTGGAGACAAGAAGAACAACAGTTTCTGTGATGCTATTCCTTCAATTGAGGTAGAATTAGTTTATCACTCCGGACGAGGCACTCCGGAGTGATAAACTGAATGACTTTCCCTTTAAAAAGTTGTATGCCGAGACGGGGAAGCTCCTGGACTTACGGCGAACGGTCTATCCTCGTGCTGTCAGCTAAAGCTGAGCGCATCTTTGTATTTGGTTCAAACCTTACGTTTGAATGCGTTTCGCGCCGACACCATGGTATCGGCACCCTTCGCTAAGCAGAGCTGTTTGCATGGACCATATCCGATCGCGCAATATTTGCTGACAGGCGGAATTTAAAGTCGAAGGATTTACGTGTCAAACTTTCGGCACGGTCCTCCCCGCGCATTGACTTCATCTTACTCAGGCCGCTGCCACCGACGCAGGTCATCCCAGTCAAGGGTAAATTGGACTAGTTAGCACGAGTCGCGGCGCCAGCCCCATGCATCAACTCGAACATCTCCCTGCCAACTCTTCTTGGTGCAAGAAGAAGTCAGGCGGGCGCGATGCCAACTCTTCTTGGTGCAAGAAGAAGTCAGGCGGGCGCGATTGTCAAATGCGCTACGGGGAAGGACTTCAACAAGCATGGGCGGATCCAGAGGGGGGGGGAGGGGCACGGATCCATGCCCCCCCCAAACCACCTGAAATCGGAGCAAATTTGACACATTTCCTGATATAATATAAAATCTAAGCAACTTTTACTAAGTTTGTTTTAAATCAAATGTTTTAAATAAGTTTGTTTTGAAAGTTTGTTTTAAATCAGTTATCGATGCACAAGCAAGCGAAATCCGATGAGTTTTCAGAATTGTGTGAGACTTTTTGGGATTTGCCCCCCCCCCCCCCCCCACAAACTGACCCAAACCACCCATCCTGGATCCGCGCCTGTCAACAAGCACCGCAACGACGTGGCTACGATGGAATTTGGACTAGAGGCGCCTCTTCGTCCGTGGAAGATGGAAGCGTCGGCATCTGATGGAAGTGGTAAACGATAATGTCTACCACTTCCATCAGAGATATATTCAGGCAGATATAGAGCTAAATTGGTTAGAGCTGCTGCGAGGAACATTATTCTTATGATTAAAACCATTAGGGTTGATGACCTTAACCTCGATGTATAAAAACGTTAAATTACTGATAGACTGTATTGATATTTCGGCCACAGGCCTTTGTCAAAATTACATATGAGTGAATACAATGTTTACATGAATGCCAATGATACAAATTATGTGCATCGAATTCGTCGCCGAGTTTTAAACATTTTCAGGTAATTCTCGTGATCGCATTTTTCGCGACTACCTTCATCTACGTGTCGGCGATTTTGCACTCCTTAGCTAATCATACATCTAGGTAAATCATATATAGATGAACAGCTCCTATGGAAAGTAAAACATGTCATTAAAACGTCAAAATTCCGAGTACGTTTAGCCTGGAAGAACGACAACAAACTGAACAAAATCACTAGTTAAATCTTCTATTTGTAAACCCAGCTGTCCAGGGGGCGCAGATGCCATCTTTGCAGGTCAGGCTTCAAAGGTGATTGCACCCAAAGGAACGTAGTATATGAGATCCGCTGTAAGCGATGCAGACAACAGGGGAGGGGAGGATCCTATGTGGGGGAATCCATGCGCCCAGTCCGACTACGCTACAACGAACATCGACGCGACGCCATAAACAAAACCGCCAACACCCCTTTTGGAGATCATATCTTAAACGTGCACCATCAAGACGATATTCTTACCGACCCAGATTTTCTAGATTTAAAAATCCTTTACAGAGCCCAGGATTACCCAGATAGAAAGATTGCTAAAAGTATTATGATTAGAGGAGTGACGCCTTCATTAAATACCCAGGGATCTTCATGGCCAATTATGCGTGCGGTATAGTGCTTACATTGAAAGAACTGTGTAGAGTTATAGATGTGATTGTGTCGTATGTATATCGGATAGAAAGCAGGAGGATAGTATGATTTGTGGTGATGTGTATGAGCTTCAGCTTCAGAGAGTGTAGGGTATGAACTTCAGTTATGATTGCGTTTGCTTATGAATGTACATACATTTCGGGGGGGGGGGATGTGATGTGTTGTATAAAATTGCCTATATTAGAAAGGTGTGCTTATTGCGTCTGTTTGCGTATGATTGTGACTTTACCTAGATGTATGATTAGCTAAGGAGTGCAAAATCGCCGACACGTAGGAGGTAGTTGCGAAAAATGCGATCACGAGAATTACCTGAAAATGTTTAGAACTCGGCGACGAATTCGATGCACATATTTTGTATCATTGTCATTCATGTAAACATTGTATTCACCATATGTAATTTTGACAAAGGCCTGTGGCCGAAATATCAATACAGTCTATCATTAATTTAACGTTTTTATACATCGAGGTTAAGGTCATCAACCCTAATGGTTTTAATCATAAGATATAGAGCTAGGTAGATTTCGGCAGGTCAGAGAGGAGAGAGAGAGAGAGAGAGAGAGGGGGGGGATTGATTTTGGCATTTTGGCAGGTCGGAGAGGAGAGAGAGAGAGAGAGAGAGAGAGGGGGGGGGGGGTATATTTCGACAGGCCAGAGAGAGGTGAGTGACCTAGCCGTGACAGAATTAGTCACATCCATGATCGCACTCGAATATACGTGCTACTGACGAAAATGCGTGCTACTGACGGACGGCATACCTACATGTGAGAGTGCTATACAAATAAATTCAGTATCATTAACAAAAAAAATACATCTATAATGTTTATTTTCCGAAGTGACAAACTGCAAATGAGTAACCGTAAGATAATTAAAAAAATGCAGGAAAATGTATGTTATTAATTAATATTTAACGCCCCTCTAGACCCATGGGGTCAACTTTGACTGCGGAAATGCTGCCCCCATGGGTCAGCCGCCCACCGCATTCGGAAAAATCCTAGATCCACCTCTGTGCATATTTGAAAAAGGGCGCCCCAATTTCCCGGGAAAAAATGCGCCCCTGATCCCCGGGCAAAAAAAAAATGCGCCCTGTTCCCCTGAAAAAAATGCGCCCCTATGCCCTGCCTGCCCCCCCCCCCCCCCCCCGCCCCCCTTGAAAAAAATCCTGGATCCGCCCCTGACATACCCAACATACATCATAGTAGTCGAACCATAGTACTATGATGTAATTACGCTACTATGACTGCTACGACCAGTCTCACAGACATCTGACAGACATTCCACAGGCTCCAGCACGCTCGCTAGTGTATCCCTGTATCGGCCTCAGTGCACGGCACGTCCCAAACAACAAACGAACAGCTCTTTTACGACCAAAAAAAAACACGCAGCGGACGAGCTCACCTATCCGACCGGCGGTCGTGCGCCGACCATGAGCAACAGTTAATAACGTCACAGCTGTATCGTGAGTCGTAAACTGAATAATCCCGGCACAAAAACTGCACCATTGTGGCTGGGCATGCCCGGCTACCGGATGCGGTGGAGCCCGACTTTATTCCGCTCCTCACTTCACGCATGGTGAACCCCGCTGCAAAGTGAGTCAGAGTGCCCTCAGACTGTTGCTCCAAATGATCATCGACTCCAGAGCTGCGACCGTCGCCCATAAGCCGTGGCAAGTCGCTTTCAGATGTGGCGAAACCGTCCGCCGGCGATCAGAATTGGAATGCGGCCGACTCGCTATCCTTACTGAGCTTACAAATCAGCGACCGGCGCGGACAAAACGGACAAACCATAGCGATCCCCTCCACCGGCGGAATACTAATTGGCAAAACTATAACTATGAGAATGTGCGGAGCTATATGCCAGTGAGAGGAGCTGTAAGGACATTTGACAAACGAAACACTTGCTATGCTGACACGCCTCCTTCTTCCCTTCATTTTGGCATTCTGTTCAAGTCTTCTTCCT
>JAXIVJ010013882.1:0-30000 GCA_036785665.1 Chirona hameri | reverse complement strand
AATGACTACCACTATCGAATTCTACGCGTAAAAGCATCCATAAAACATGTGCTGCATGACTTTCGTAGATATTTTGTCTGTAGTGACCTTTGGTGACCTGACCTTGACCTTGATCTTTTCCAACAATCTCACTTTAGCTCATGTGGGATATGAATAATACCTTTGACAGCATTTTGGATGATTATAGGCGCAATCGAAGGCCATGGATGGCAAGTATTGTCCATTAACTCAAATACCTCGATTTTGACGTTTGACTTGACCGTGACCTGACATGTGACCTTAATTTGAAATTATTTTTTTAAGTTTGCGTTTGGCCTATCTCATTGAGCGCTTTCGAATGCCGCCTTGCGCGTCCCGCTGCGATCATTGGTTCTGAAGATACCAGGGGGGGCTAACCCCCCAGTGAGCCGTGTTACAGAATTTACCCCAGTGACTGCCGGGTTAATGACTCCGCATGTTGGAATCAAGTGACTACTACATGACTCATTTTATTCTGACTCAGATTGAGATCTATATGTGACTCCAAACATGGGAATCAAGAAATTTGGGGTCAAATGACTCTCCATCGGATGACCCTGACAAGAGTAAATGTACACCGAAGGATGGTGTCATGAAAATCAAATACACTGCTTATGAGATTTAGTGCACACCAAAGGCGTTCTTTTATTCCCAAACTGAGAATCGTGACTCCGGTAGGTGTATTTTTTTCTCCGTGTACCGAATCAGACTTGCGAAATTTGAATGCTGGTAAAACTTAGGTTAACCCTCCCCCTACGGGGACTATTTCTCACCTTCGCCCTACGGGAGGCTGACAGCCCCCCCCCCCTGTTAACTTCCAAATCAAGCAATATAGAGCAATGCAGTAAGAACCAGCTTGTTGCTTGTCATGAGAGGAATCTAACAGTATGCGATTTTTAGGTTTCAGGTCTAATGGTGACCTAACAGGTCAAGTGAATGACCTAAGATCGACCACGTCCAAAAATAGTGATTTTGCTCTGTCCTCGTCATTACCAAAGTTATGAGTATAAAATGATTTGGTTATCGGCAACATGTTGGTCGTTGTATTAGCTATTTGGCAATATATCGATTTTTAGGTCTGGGCCAGTTAATGACCTCTTAGGTCAAGGAAATCGTCACCATAGATGATAATTGCTATGCGTTTTGCATTACAGCACATGTACAGGGCGCTTAGTATAACCAGGGTGGTAAAATGTTCTGTCCTTATGGATAAGGTCGAGGACAAAATGTTCCTTTTCATGAAGTACTCGGGGGTCAAAATGCCAGCAAAAATCAATACTATGTCATTTCTGTGAAAATGTACTAAGCGATCATGTCCTTAGAAATACCGATCGTCAAAACCACTTCAGATGTATTATTCACATAATCATCATATTCATCACATCAGTACGTATGTACATTTACTTGTATAATTAGCAGTTGGGTTTCAGCTCTTGATTGCCAATAATAATAAATTACATTAACCCTCGCCAGTGCAGCGTCCGATCAGTGCGTTACCGTGCAGGGGGGTGTACAACAACACCCCTAGAGTTTCGCCCTAATTGGACTAAGGCTTGGATTAAAGAATGAGCGTGTTGCTTATCACGACAGGAAACCATTGCTACCCGATTTTAAGGTTCTAGATCAATATGTGACCTCTGAGGTCATGTCAATGACCCAAAATTCAACCAAAATGTAAATGCGTATAAATTGGATTTAATCGAGCTAGAATCGCGAATGAGCATAACATTATGTAAAAGGGATCCCATATTTGAAATCAGCGTCACAAAATGTCCTAGAAACTGCCAGAAGCCAAAAAAGTAATATGTGGTCATTGGAAGTCAGTGACCTCGGTTGACCTCTGAAAATGTCTATCGAGGTCACAATCTCAATGGAAACCACAACTGTCACCTGGAAACACCTGTGCATATGTTCCTGAACAATAAAACACTATGAAACTGCACAAGTTACAAGAATAAATACTACGGGACGCCAGTTGCGCCTGACATGACCTTGAAAAACAGATAAAAGGTCATAAGTCATGTGACCTACAACTTACAAAATTGCAAAATATGTGTCAAATTGTTCACAAGTAGGGTACTGACAGTTTCATCGGAATCGGTTGATATTTACGCCAGTTATTCCCGAAAAACCGAGGGGGGGTGGCATCCACCCCCCTTGCACTGGCGAGGGTTAACAAAAAAAAATCCGACGAAAACAAAAATCCGGACGATAGATTCAACACGTGGGGTCACTGAACCAAAAATGCACCTGGGTCTTCAAAAATGGCCTATAATAACATGATCCAGAAGGAATTGAGCTGATATCATGCGTATCCTCAGAATAGGAAACATTTGAATATTTCCCCATTTACTTATAATGGGAAGGACACGCAATTGACCCGACCTTAGATCACCGATATAAAAAATCCGAGATAAACGAATTGTAGGTACTATTACCCTTATGAAATCCTGTAAGTACCAAATCGATCGGCCAAAAACTGTGGTTGTGGTACGACCGCACACTTTTTTGTAGGTGGGGTCATGTGACCTGGCCTGGTGACCAGACCTGAGATGACCCGTTGTCAAGAATTTTACAATATGTGGGAAATTGATGTCTTAACAGCTGTGCCTAAAACAGCGGCGCTGCGCGCAGCCGTTTTTTTTTGCTATCCTGGAAAAACCTTAGGGGGGCGTCTAAACGCCCCACCCCCGGCACGGCGCGGGAAATCCGGACAGTCGATTCCCCCGGGGGCGGGCCGGGGTGCTAGTGCATTTTCAATGGAGGTCAACTGTCAGGACAGTGGATTACACTGTCCTGGGACTCCACCCCTTTAACTCGAAAACTAAAAAAGCTAGAAAGATGCGGAAAGAAACGTTCAAAAGCTCCCAACTAGTACATTCAAAGGTATTTCCATGTTGTTTTCCTCAAGTCAATATTGAGGTCACCAGAGGTCACCAAAGGTCAGATTTTTAAGTTTTAGGACTTCGCTCCAGAAACCCCCAGATATCACAGGAACTATTTAGGAACACACGGAAACAAGCAATGGAAGCTCTTGAAAAATGCAATCGCCGAAGTGTCCTCAAATTTGAGCTCAGGTTCAAAGTGGAGGCTCCAGAGAGCATCAAATATAAAAAGGCTTGAAAAAAACGTTTATCACGAACAGCTTTTTACCTAATAACGACAAGGCGCCATCGTGCTTTTGACGCCATTGTGATTGTCTCGTCAAAACACTTCGCCTCATATTTGTGTTGACCAGGTCAGGTCAACTTACAAATGTGACCTCAGCAGGGCTGGATTTTTACTTTTTTGTCTTGGTAGTGGAGTACAAAAAAAAATTGGTTAAGGAGTACATAATGTGAAGAAGAAAAAAATATCAGATGCACGTAGAGCCAAGAGGCCTAAAACCTGACTCCATTGTTTAACATAAAGATTAGGTGCCTACAATGTGACCAATAAGTGCTGTTCATTTAGCAAATATGACACAATTACAGTGTACAAATATAGTTTTGTTATCCAATAAGAGATGAATAAATGGCATTTGATTCACAAGGGAGAACACAACTGTTCACAATGCATTAATAAATATGATATCAACAAAAACACTGGTTTAACCCTATTTCCTGCGGGCGGCCAGAATTACGTTAACCTGCGGGGGCAGATTCTGCCCCCCCCCCCCCCCCCCCCTCACCCCCCACCCAGAGATCTCGAGATACGCTCGGTCGATTTCGATGGAGAAAACGCCATTCGATTCGTCATGACAAGATCTCTCTTCTTGGACCCCGAGTTTTTTTGTTTGTTCAAAAATGGGGGGCCAGGGGGCAAAAAATCCGAAAATTTGGGGTGTTTTTTTAAAGGTCATTGCAGCCATGTGGCTGGACCGATTTTCATGCTCGAAGCGTTTTTGAGTTTCAAATGTACTGGTATTTAATATATCAAAAGACAAAACCAATATAAAAATCATAGGCGTATTCAGGGAATGTAAAATGGGGGATTTTCTGGAGATAAAAAATATGTACTGTTCGTGATTGTTTGGGACGAGATGAACGTCAGATGTGGGAATTATATGCTGTAATTTGTTAAATTTGATATATTGCGCATAGGCGGATCCAGGAGATACAAAAAAAATATGGGGGCACCATGCGCGTAACGCTTTTATCATCTTACTAATTTGAAGTTGGACCTAATTTGAGGGTGGGTATCGCCTCCCATTTTTTTATCCTGCTGCGCCTCTGCACAAAAAAAATATGTACAATCCCAGTATCTCTGATGCATATTGCATTGGAATTGTTTCCTACCATGTATTGCACTGCAAACCACGAAGGAAGTATGCGACGCAAAACCGCATTCGTAACACCCTCCCCAAAACAGGAGCCTGGAACCTCCTCTGCTCAACCAATTTTTCAAAATTTTGAGACAACAGCGCCATTCAATTTTTGGAATAGTCACTAAGTTTCAGGACGCTAGGCCTAACGGTTTAGAAGCGGCAAGTGAAAAAAACACCGGGAGGGGCAGAATCTGCCCTCCGCAGGGAATAGGGTTAAGTAAGTAGGGTTTATGTTCCATGCTTCTAACAAGATTAACTCAGATCTGGTGCAGATTCATCATCCCAATCATGTCATACAAACGTCCCAGAACAGAGATAAATGTTGGACAAAATACGTCTTACAAGAATGAACAACCTATGGTGGTCCGTCCAACAGCAGCTACATACAGCTATCAGTAATGGTTTCCCTTTAGCTTTAAGATGTGCTGATTTAAATTATGATACTCATTGTAGTCGCAAACGAACTATTATGGTATAATAATGTAAATATTTACCGACAGATCTGTCGCCGGTCTTCCGATCCGGACACGGGCTGTTGTAAACTGTGGCCAGCTGTTAGTCGGAGGGTGCTGATTGGTCGGATACATTCTCAAGATTCCATCACCCAAAAATCCCAACACCTACCCAAACACGCCACTCACACTAGGGGAAAAGGCTCGGGAAACCTGGGACTTCTGGGCGGCTCCAGGAGCCGCCCAGAAATCCCCAGCAGCCGCCCAGTTATATCAAATGAATGTCGCATTTTTGTTTGCATTGCTCAAGGAAGATGGGTATATATTTTATCTCCTCGTGATTATCTGGCTAACGATGTGCATACAATGTGTTTTTAACGACTTCATAACGTTTTATTTAACTTTGAACCATCGTTGGTTTCTTGGTAGTCCCGGCCCGGAGCCTCTCCATCATATTGCTATGGAGTTTGGGGAGCCTTGACTACCAAGAAATCATGAGTTTGCCACCTAGGCCGAAACCTCTAGTTGTCGCTGGCGTATCTAGAATGGAAGAACCAAGGTTACGGTAGAACTTCGTTTCGATCCCAGGGACCTATCGTACTAGATTCTACCATTCTATTCGCTGCGCGACAACTAATGGTCGACATTTTTGGCGCATATAGTGGTGTTTGCCTCTTCGGAATCGTATTACCTAAGGCTATATAACAAATGTGGTATTACCATTTCAATTTGAGCTTTGTGTACTATAAGTGACCGGCCTTATTATACGGTCCTGCTGGGACTAGTGCAATCTATTGTGTGACGGGTGTCTGTAGGTGCTTAGGTAATTCGCGATTTCCAGTGGGAATCATGGTCGGTATGTTTTTGTTATCATAAAACATCCTTTCCACATTCATCCACATTTTATTAGTCCAAGGTCAGGTGAACTAGGTAACATTCACATGCACATCACATCCTCCTTTGTAATGAGGAATGAGGATAGCATGTCTTCACTTGTGAATCTGTCTGTCTTGGTCTTGGTCTGGACTCTGGTGCAGTTTGAAGGCTGCTCTGGTGGTCTGATAATCTGATAAGGGTTGAGTTGATCCACTTCACACTTCTCAGTCAAGCCTGCAAACAATACAGTGGTGAGTGGATTGGCCACATTTAATTGTTTTTTTCCTTGGGGTACAAAACAAAATCATTCTTTCCAGTCACAGTTCAGGAGACCGAAATTTCTTGGTATACAAAACACCAACAAACGGGGACTTTTCCACCCCTGGACCTCAGGTCAAGGTCAAGTGGTGGTAACTCAAGTAGGTCATGTTACATATGGGAAGACGTGCAGCGACGAGATAAACACATTGGTGTCGGTTTCACTTCTCTATCGTCATTATGTCGAGAGTTATTGACATGCAACTGTTGGTGACCTCGGATGACCTCGGTTGACCATGTACGGGTCACTGAACAAAAATGCACCTAGGTCATCAAGAATGTTCTATAATTACATGATCCAGAAGGAATTAGACTGCTATCTTGCGTCTCCTTAGAATAGCAATTATTGGAATATTTCCCCTTAGACTTATAATGGAGAGGTCACGAAATTAAACCGACCTTAGGTCACTGATATGAATAACCCAAGATAAATGAATTGTAGATATATGTGACGTTATGAAATCCTGTAAGTGTGAAACCGATCATCCCAAAACTGTGACTGTGGTACGACCACAAGTTTTTTGGGAGGTGGGGTCACGTGACCTGGTCCGGTCACCTGACCTAAGATTATCCGAGGATTTTTTGACATAACGTGGACAATTGATGCACAAACAGCTGTGCCAGAAATGGCGGCGCTGCGCTTCTCCGTTTTTCCGCTATCCGCGAAAACCCTGAGGGGTGTCTAACCCCCCACCCCCGGCACGGCGCTGGTTAAAATATAGGGATGATGTGAGCATGCAGCCAGGTGTTAGGGTATTCATGTGAAGTAAAAAAATGTCCCCAGCTGTGCTGGGTCATTTTTGTATGTGTCACTTTTGGTCGGGGCCACTCAAAGCACTTTTACCACCCATGAGTATAACTTCCGAACGGAGCGAGATAGATACACCGTAAAAAGTAACGTGTTGCCTGTCATAAGGAGACTCCAAAAGCATCCCATTTTGAGTATCTAGGTCAACTGGTGACCTTTGGGGTCAGGTCAATGGCCCTTTGGGGTCTGACATGACCCTGACGAAAAGGTCATAGGTCACTATCTAATAGTCGTATACACTTTAACCCTCGCCCGGGTAGCGCAAAATCACTACGTGTTCGGGTAGGGGGGGGGGGGGGGGTACGACCCTCTTAGCGTTTCGTTCCTAATTGAGCTAGAGCTTCGATTCAAAGACGAGCGTGTTGTTTGTGACGGGAGGAAGCCGATGATATCCGATTGTAAGGTCTTGGGTCATTAGGTGAGCTCTGAGGTCATGTCAATGACCAAAAAGTCATAAAAATTGTAAATGCGTTTAAATTGAATTTGATCGAGCTAGAATCGTGAATGAGCATCGAGGGTTAATTGGAAAGATCACATTGCACTGGTCGGTGATATAAGACACATCAGCAGACGGCGGGAGAAGATATGATGGCTTAAGTTCACCAGTGTAATACCCAGAGTGGAATCACCCTAGTCAGTCAGGCAGGAAGGAATCCCGGCACCGACTGTCAGGAAGGAATCCCGGCACCGACTGTCAGGAAGGAATCCCGGCACCGACTGGCAGGAAGGAATCCCGGCACCGACTGTCAGGAAGGAATCCCGGCACCGACTGTCAGGAAGGAATCCCGGCACCGACTGTCAGGAAGGAATCCCGGCACCGACTGTCAGGAAGGAATCCCGGCACCGACTGTCAGGAAGGAATCCCGGCACCGACTGGCAGGAAGGAATCCCGGCACCGACTGTCGGGAAGGAATCCCGGCACCGACTGTCGGGAAGGAATCCCGGCACCGACTGTCAGGAAGGAATCCCGGCACCGACTGTCAGGAAGGAATCCCGGCACCGACTGTCAGGAAGGAATCCCGGCACCGACTGTCAGGAAGGAATCCCGGCACCGACTGTCAGGAAGGAATCCCGGCACCGACTGTCAGGAAGGAATCCCGGCACCGACTGTCAGGAAGGAATCCCGGCACCGACTGTATAAACACGGAACTGAACTCAGCCAGGCATCCAGCCGGCTCCAGGTCCACGGGTATGATTCACTACGCCAATTGTTATGCAGTTGCATTGGCTCATAAACAATATTGCTAGGCGTCTAACTGCTCTGGACAAATAATCACTGGTTTTGCCACAGCACCTGAATTGAAGTTTGGATCTCGAGAGACTTTAGCCAACGCCATTACGGGCGTTTTCAGTGGCTGGTGAACTAAGGCAGGGCAGAGATGAAACTACGAACAAGTCCAACAGCGCTGTGAGAGGCAGAGATGAAACGACGAACAAGTCTAACAGCGCTGTGAGAGGCAGAGATGAAACGACGAACAAGTCCAACAGCGCTGTGAGAGCAGCTTGTTATTGTACCATCAAACGCTGTTTGTGGAAGCAGTTTGGCCATTTGGAGGCACTAGTTTCCATGTAAAAGCCTGCAACCTACCGGTGCGCAATATTGAATGACAGGCTTCAGTGATCACAGCATACAGAAGAAGGCAGCCTTCTCTCGCTTTACCTTGGAATCGGCAGACTGGCTTTTGCTGTACATTGAGGTGCACGTTTTTATTCTCGATCCAGAAGAAAATGTGCATTGTCAAACCACTCGTAACCTTGCCAAGTGGCAGTCGGTACTGGGCGCCAGATTGAGTTTGTGTTCTGTCAATTGCTTGGAGCAGTGGGATGATGGTGTGATGATGGGGTAGTGCAGTGGGATGATGATGATACGCGCCGAACCGCCCCCTAATATTATTACGCCAACACCCATCAACAAGTGACTATCATGCAGTATACATGTGTGCCCCAAACATTTTGTTGTTGTTTGCTCTGGTTATTTTTTTCAAATAAGACATTAAACCATGTTTTGTACTACTACTGTACTGATATCCTCGTTTTACTTGGATGGCAATATCTCTGACACGAATTGAAGTATAAGCGGCGACATAGCACGTGTCTGCTGCTGCGGTGTGAGTTTGACAGCACTTTGTGAGTTTGACAGCACTTTGTGAGTTTGACAACACTTTGTGAGTTTGACAGCACGTTGTGAGTTTGACAGCACTTTGTGAGTTTGACAGAACTTTGTGAGTTTGACAGCACGTTGTGAGTTTGACAGCACGTTGTGAGTTTGACAGCACTTTGTGAGTTTGACAGCACTTTGTGAGTTTGACAGCACGGTGTGAGTTTGACAGCACTTTGTGAGTTTGACAGCACGTTGTGAGTTTGACAGCACTTTGTGAGTTTGACAGCACTTTGTGAGTTTGACAGCACTTTGTGAGTTTGACAGCACGTTGTGAGTTTGACAGCATGTTGTGAGTTTGACAGCACGGTTTGCCTTGGCGAAGGCTGCAATTTCATTAAAACTTGCATGAAAATGTAGGCACATGAACACCAGCATTCGTGTTCCGACGTCATGTATCCAATGCAACCTTGGTATTCTTCCTTGTTTTGTTGAAACGAGCAGCTATCATGACATGTCTTCAGTCTTAGGACTGGTGTCACCAAATTAGCTGAATTAGTCAACCTTTTTTGTCTGCAGCCCTTCTAAAACCATTAAAGAGACGTAATTTTAGCCGCGTGTTGTAAATAATTTTAACGACAACATGCACTCGCCATTCCAAATAATGACGCCGACCCATTCCTTTTCGCCATCAAACAAGGAGGAATGTGCATTCAACCCCAAGTGTTGTGACTACACCTTTTTAAGTTCAATTTAAAAAAAAAGCTGAAGTTAGATTTAAAAAAAAGATAAAGTTCCATTTAAAAAAGCTGAAGTTCAATTAAAAAAGAGTTATAGAAGAAGAAAAATCGAGTTACAACACTGGCGTTCGGGGCTGAATGTGCGCAATCTAAACGGGCGAGACAAAAAAAAACCTTCTATAATTATGTAATTGCGAATAATTTGTATGAATAAAATCTGTGAACTTCCTGCTAATTATAAGACGATGCACTCTTCAAGGCCTTTATTCCTGTATACATATAACAGGTCGCCTTCTGATAGTGTTCAACATGTGCAGTGTGCAGAGACTCAACTGGGGTTCAACACACATTATATGTACATGTACAATGTACATGAATTGTTCGCAACACACAAGCTACAGGCCACACCCTCCATAGCAAGGTCGGCCAGGGTCATGCACCCAAGGAAGTGTCGCTGCACATGGTTGCATGAGCGGAGACACATGCGGGGTAGTTATCTTTGTCATGGCATTGTCGAGCTTAGCCTCCAGGTACCGCAGGCGGTGTTCTCCCTGTGGCAGGCCTGGTTGTGTGTTCATCATGTCCGTGACGGTGCATGGGCCATCTCCCTCTTCATGTCCCTACACATAATGTTGAGCTCCAGCTGAGTCTCTGCTCACTGCACACGTGCAACACTTTCGGAAGGCGACTTGTTGATATGTATAAAGCAATAAAGGCCTTGCAGAGGTCGTCATTTTGTAATGATTAGCGGGACGTTCATGGATTGTATTCATAAAAATTATTCACAATTACATAATAATAATAGTGTTTGTTTCGCCCGTTTAGTTCGCGCACATTCAGCCCTGAACGCCAGTGTTTTAACTTGAATTGTATTTTATTTTCAATTTGAACTTCAGCTTTTTTAAATATATTTTTTTATCGAACTTCAGCTTTTTAAAATTGAACTTCAGCTTTTTAAAGTTGAACTTCAGCTTTTTTAAATTGAACTTCAGCTTTTTTAAATTGAACTTCAGATGTTTTTAAATTGAACTTAAACATGTGCCGTTGTAGTTGAGTAGCTGCCAGTGTGAACATTGCGGTGCTATGTCGGCAGGTGTCCTGGATCCGTCATCGTGACCTGGCTATTCTGAGCGCGGGACAGCACACGTACGCGCAGGACGGCCGGGTCGCCACCTACCACCAGGTCAGTGCAGAGCTGCAGCACGTGGGCTTACCACCAGGTCAGTGCAGAGCTGCAGCACGTGGGCTTACCACCAGGTCAGTGCAGAGCTGCAGCACGTGGGCTTACCACCAGGTCAGTGCAGAGCTGCAGCGGGGGCTTACCACCAGGTCAGTGCAGAGCTGCAGCACGTGGGCTTACCACCAGGTCAGTGCAGAGCTGCAGCACGTGGGCTTACCACCAGGTCAGTGCAGAGCTGCAGCACGTGGGCTTACCACCAGGTCAGTGCAGAGCTGCAGCACGTGGGCCTACCACCAGGTCAGTGCAGAGCTGCAGCACGTGGGCTTACCACCAGGTCAGTGCAGAGCTGCAGCACGTGGGCTTACCGACGCTGTTTTAACCAGGTCAGCATGCGTGTAACTTAAGCGGGGACGGCCATTAGAACAAATGTTATGTTAGTGACAGCAATGTAAAGCTTTATCTTTACACCGCTTATACCGCTAGGGTAGTTCATGCAAATACTATTAGCTGGTATTGGGTAAATATGGCAAGCGATTATAGTATATCCTTTTGTTAAATAGCCATTGTCATCTATTTTAAACTATGTATTTGGCCAGACATGGTGTGCCATACCCGGCATTAGCATTCGAGGTTTAGGTCAATCAGTTGCAAATAGGTGGAAGCACCGTCGCAGTGTTTCACGAAAATAAAACCCACTAAATATTAACTATTTGGTTTTCAACTTAAGTAAATGATGTTACATTTGATGAGATGTTCCTTACTCATCGCGTTCGAGAGTGTTATTCGTCCTTAACCCTCGCCCTACGGGGGGGATCCTAAAACGACCCTCCTGATGTTTTTCTTGCATAACTTTTTAGACATGCGGCGCATCTTGCTGAAATTTTCAGTAGCTACGTATACAACAATGATACGTATGCTACACAAATTTCATTGAAATTGGTTGAGGAATTTGGGAAATACTGATGTTTTGATGAGGTCATGTTGGTGGAAAAACGATAAATGTTTTAAAAATTGTAGAAAACAGAGTTTTGAAGCAAATTGCAAACGCAATTAAGCAAAGATATAAAATATACTTTTCTTTAAAATGGCAATGTCGGATTTCCGATTTTTTTGTTTTTGACCCCCAAAAGGATTTTTTTTTAAATCACCACTGTTGGGATATGTGTATCTACCCTCCCTCCCGACGGTCCTGGATCCGCCCGTGTGGGCGGCCGGGACGCGAGGCGGCGCAGCAGCGCCGCCCAAGGTCAGTGGAGTGGAGGTGACGTTCGCGCATGGATGTCATGTGTCCTCGTGTCCTCGAATACAGTGATAACCAACCATGGCGCGGTCGGTCGAGGAACCTACGGACATTGCGCGCCTCTCTGCCCTGCTGGTCCGGCAGGCTGAGATCTCGGCAGTGCGGGAGGAGCGGCTAGCGGCGATGATGGAGCGACTGATGGTCGCCTTCCCGGCGGGAGCCGCCGCTTCGTCTGCACTCACCGTGGACGGGACCGGAGGCGCTCCGCGACCCCGACTGCCGCTGGCGACGACGCCCGCTCCACATCTCCACGCCTCAGCAAGTATCCGCGAGTTTACGACCTGGCGTGACCAGCTCTCCGCCTACTTCATGCTGACCGGTGTGTCGGCGCTGTCACTCAAGGAGCAGGGAGCGGCAGTCCTGGGCTTTCTGGACGACGAGTGGCAGAGGACACTGCGCTATGGACTCGGCGTGGCCGATGATAGTCCACTGGCCGACGTTCTGGACGCCATGGAGGCCCACCTGCGGGCGCAACGCAATATTGTGGTGGATCGGCGCGATTTTTACGCTCAGTGCCAGGAGTCCGGCGAGCGTTTTGACGATTTCCTGTGTGCCGTGCGGGAGATAGCCGCGTTCTGTGACTTTTGTCCTCACTGTGTGGACGACCAGATTCGGGACCGCATCTGTGTGTGTGTGTGTGGCGCCGGTGATGACGATCCCAGACGCGCTCTCTCGGGCGCCTGTCAGCGATCCGGTGGCGGGGGACGAAGTGGCTGAGCCGGACTCGGACCCGCTACACTCTGCGGTGATCGCCGCTCTGCAGGCCGAGAGCACCACGAGGATGGGTGCGGTTGGCGCCACTGATGGACTCGGCGCTGGAGAAAGTCAGGGCCGCTGCTGCACGTGATCCCGAGTATTTGAAGCTGCGTGACACAGTCCTGCACGGCTTCCCGGAGCACTGCCATGAGCTGCCGCCTGAGGTGCGTCCATACTGGGGTGTGCGCAGCATGCTGGCAGTGGACGACGGTCTGTTGGTGTACGGGTCGAGGCTCGTCATTCCGTCAGACATGAGGCGGGATGTGCTGCGCCAGCTGCATGCGTCACATCAGGGAATCGAGAGGAATCGCAGACGCGCGCGCCTCTGTGTCTACTGGCCCGGCATAGATCGCGACGTCGCAAACATCGTGTCAGCTTGCGACGTGTGCCGCGCGATGCGGCCCAGTCAGCCACGAGAGCCGATGTGGCTGGAAGATCCGGCGCCTTCACGCGTATTCAAGTCTGTCTCCGAGGACTATTTTCACGTCGCTGGTCGCACGTTCCTGGTATGCGCCGACAGGCTGTCCGGATGGCCGTACGTCTCCTTGTGCCATCGAAACGCGTCGGCTGACCAGCTGACTAGCGAGCTTCGCCATCTCTTCTCTCTGATGGGGGTGCCTGCCGTTCTGCGGAGCGACGGAGGACCGCAGTTTGCCTCGTCAACGGTGCGCCGTTTCCTGGAGAAATGGGAGGTGCGCCACCAGATGTCATCGCCGGGTCACCCACAGTCCAACGGACACTCCGAGGCGGCCGTTAAGTCCGTAAAAAACTGGTGATCGCCGCGTCACAGGGAGGAGGGTTCGATGAGGAGCAACTGGATCGAGGCCTGCTGGAGATCCGGAACACCCCGAGGGCCGACGGAAGGTCACCGGCAAAGGTGCTGTTCGGCCATCCCGTCCGGACGCCCCTGCCGGTGCATCATCGCGTGTTCGCACCGCAGTGTCAGCGGATGGCGGACGACTGTGACGCGCGAGCGGACGAGCTGCATCAAGACGCCCGGTAGCGTCACGACAGGGATACCCGTCCCCTGTCTCGTCTCGGCGTTGGTTGCAGGGTGGATGTCCAGGACCTGGTCACAGGACGATGGGACCGCACCGGCGTCGTGGTGGCCATCGGCGCCAGCCGATCGTACTCGGTTAAGATGCCAAGTGGGCGTCTGTACTGGCGAAATCGCCGTTTCCTGCGGTTACACCACCCGCTGGTATTGGAGACGGCGCCGGTCCCGCGTGCGGCGGGTAGCGATGCGCGGCGGCCGCCGACTCAGCCGTCGCGGGACCGGGCGGCAGGTGGAGCTGGCGCGCTGAAGCCGCTACTGGCAGCCACAGCCGGCACTGTGCCGGCACGGCCAGCCCTGCGGTACAGTACGCGGCCGCGTGGGCCGCCGCACCGTCTGCACGTACGTTGGGGAGTCAACACATACGAGACTTAAATACGATAGCAACCTGGGGCGAGCTGTGTTCTATTGTGATACATATGTGTTTATATGTTATTGATGCGTAGCTGTGCGTGGCTGTTGACTTGTGTTCACTGTGAACTTGAGACGCAGTAGTCGTTCCCGCCTCAGCGTCTGGGGGGAGGTGTTGGGATATGTGTATCTACCCTCCCACCCGACCGTCCTGGATCCGCCCGTGTGGGCGGCCGGGACGCGAGGCGGCGCAGCAGCGCCGCCTAAGGTCAGTGGAGTGTAGGTGACGCTCGCGCGTGGATGTCATGTGTCCTCGTGTCCTCTAATACAGTGATAACCTACCAACCACAAAATCAAAATTTTCAAAGATGTTAAAAAAGCAAAATATATGTGAGAGAACTGAGTATGGACAATACTCAAACCGCATTTCAAAGAAATATCTCTATTTTTGACTGAGTGATGGCTCCCTAAGTGTAAGAAATTCATGACGTCATTTTTTAATAATTTTTGAGGACTTTTTTGACCAGATACGAATAAATAATTACCGTTTCTGTATTTCGGAGACAAAACTGGTCTAGGAACAAGCCTTTTTATTTACATTTATCAATTTCTCATTTTTAGGTTTTTTGACAGAGCAAAATAGTTGTTCTGGACGTGGTCGATCGAGGTCATTCACTTGACCTGGAAAGTCACTCGTTGACCCGAAACCTAAAAATTGCATACCGTTAGATTCCAAACATGACGGGCAACATGTTGGTTCTTACCGCGTTGCTCTATGTTGCTTGTTTTGGAAGTTAACAGGGGGGTCTTTTTAGGATCCCCGTAGGGCGAGGGTGAAAAAAGTTCCCGTAGGGCGAGGGTTAATTAACCAAACCATTTTTTACGCTAATATAAAAACCAGCTAACATCTACGTTTAGTTGTAAGTTAAACGTTATAGTACCCTTGAGCGAAGCATTGCATGCAATCAGCCTGGCAAAGCGACCACGATAACAAAGGTGGAGGGCTCAAATTGAGTTGGTATGGTAATAGAAGTGTCTTCTTGCAGGAGCCAAAGAACATTTTTGATATCATCTTTACTTTTTAAGATATGTTTGATATTGCGTCGCCGTTCAACCTAAATCAGGCGATTTCACGAGATTTAACATTGGAAATAAAACAATAATTTTATCTTAAAATGTCTCAAGCTGCGTCAGCCGTGGTGTCAGGTCTTTGGCAATTTTGAACAGGGTCGGACCCAGAAAATCTTATAGGGGGGGGGGGGGGTCATCAATTGTGGATACCCAAATGTGAAAACTCAACGGATTTGATCCACTATATTGTGAGGGTGCCGCTATTTCAGCATTTTTATTATTATTGACAACGTTGGCTATAGGTATTTGCGATATCAGTCGTACCCTTTCATCATGTAACCCTATAAGTGGCAGGCTCCTGGTTACCCCTATTAGTGGCAGGGGGCGGATTCCCCCCCCCCCCCCCCCGCCCCAGAGATCTCGAGATCCACCCGTCCGATTTTCCAAAATCAAACGGAGTTCGATTCCCCTCAACACGATCCACATTTCTAAATACAAAATCTTAAATATTTTATACGGGGGCAACAAGGGGCAAAAGCTAACAAAATTAGAGGTATATTTGATCTACTACAGCTGCCATGTTTATCAACCGATTTCAACGCAACTAATGGGGATGATAGATATTGAATTGAGGATTGATATATGGCGGTTACTTTTGAAAATTAAAAAATCATAGGCGTTTGCAGATCACTAAATATGGGAGTGACATCAATGCGTAATAAAACCGTCTTTTGTTGCCTTTTTTGGATAAATGAAATGGTGGGTTATTGTGACATCAGAAACAACAGTATACAACATATTTGTATCGATAGGCGGTGCCAGGTTAGCGAAAAGGGATGCAAAATATATTTTTTAAACTTCCTGGAAGCCTCCCCTTTTCAAGTTCTGAATCCACTTCTGCCATTATTGTTCACTAAAATCAACTAATTTGCACTTGTTTCAATCACCGTAAACCTATGTAACCCCTTTATACTTCAGCCAGTTAGGAAGAAGGCGTGAAGATCGCATCTCAGTATCATCGCCAAATGTCGCCGACAAAAACTCCCAAAAACGGTCCCCGGACCCGTCTTTGTTAAGGTTAGGAATTCCACATTTTTACTTCATATTTGGAAATCAATTCTAGGAAAATTCACCAAATTTCATGAGTCTGCTTCCAGCCATTCCGGAGATATCTGCGAAAACCCTGAGGGTGGGCAGAATCCGCCCCCCCCCCCCTGCCACTAATAGGGAGTGCCGCGGATGGTGCTAAAATATATCATTTGTACAGTCTAGGGCGGCCCCAGACGGCTGATCAAGAATTGACCAATAGGGAAGTCGAGGTTCGTGACCAGGAGGAGGGGGTAGACGTTTTTTACGAGTAGTACATCTTATGCATGCGATAAACTATTATTGCGCCGCGAAACGGCGCCAAAAGTTGAGGTTTTGAGCGGGTTGGAGAACTAATTTTTGTTATTGGAACCAGGATGCAGGGTCAAAACGAGGAAATATGCTGGAGCAATGTGGGGTCAAAAGACATGTTGCCCCCCCCCCCCCCATTTAAGGCCAAAGGTGGGGACATGGCCCCATATCCCCCCCCCCCCCCCCCGCGGCCGCCAGTGTGTATAGCCTATATTAGACCCTTTTGCACTGGAAAAGAACACTGATTGATTTGCGCCGCGTAGCGGCGCGGAATTTTTTTTTTGTTTTTTTTTGTCTGTATAACTAGGCCCTAGACAAATCGAAAGGTTCTATAATCTATATGTATCAGCAAAAGGCGGCCCTCAGGGCCCCGCAAGTCCGATACGTTCTGAGCTTTTAGGAAGCCAAAAGCTCAGCTGGAAGTAGAAGGAAGGCGGAGGCATGGCTGAGGGCGCGAGACCATGCCAGGTGACTAGAATGATTGTGTCATATGTTCGCGACTTGTTTCTGAACGGATTGTCTATGTATTTTATCCAGTGTTCCATTTTACCCTGTGTTTTACTATATATCTTGTATTGACTCTTGGTCATAAGAGCCATCACATGGAGACCATTCGAAATAAATGATGATGATGAATGATGACGTTGTTGCCGCTGGTATATAAAGGCACGTTGGTGCCCCTTCATAGCCCAAGGGACGGGAGGCATGAAGGGATATTTTTTTGGGCATAATTTAGCAATTTTAAGTTAGCATCATTTCGCGAAATATTTTTTCCCCAGCGACCAATGCTTGCGATTTCATGGCGGAACCTTACCATTGTTTTCCCTCCTGGATTCAAGGGGACACGGTGCCCCGGTGTCTCCCCTCGCCCCACAGTGCTGCCTACCGGCACGGTGGTGCCCCTGGGACACCGGCACGGTGGTGCCCCTGGCACCCCTGGTGGTGCCCTTGGTTCACCGGCGCGGTGGTGCCCCTGGTACACCGGCGCGGTGGTGCCCCTGGTACACTAGCGCAGTGGTGCCCCTGGTACACCAGCGCGGTGGTACCCTTGGTTCAAAGAACACTGAATGATTTGCGCCGCGTAGCGGCGCGGATTTCTTCGATTTATTTCGGTGCCTCTGTTGCCTCGGCGCGGTGGTGCCCCCACGTCCCAAGGGGTGGGGGTCATGACCCCCCCCCCCCCCCCCCCCCCCCCCCCCCCCTCCCCGCCCCCCCCCCCCCCCCCCCTCTCTCTGGATCCACCATTGGTGTAGAATGCTAGAACATTGCATAATCTAACAGGATCCAGTGAACATATTTGTTACTCTTTACAGTTGTTCTGCTAGACTTCGAAATATGTAGTTTTATACCGAAAACCCAATGGCAGCAGGCCCGGACGGCCAGCGCTAGTTCCGCGTATGGCACACCATGAGGAAGACTGGCCTTTATGAACCTGATGTTTAGAACAAAGGTCACATTGTAATAATGTAGACACTGGCTTATGCCACTTACAAGTAGTAGTTGATACATACAAATATGCCACCAATCAATACAGGTCGTATTTGCCATCTAAACCGCCCGATGACAACAACCTCCAGTGACGAGAACGATGCAAGAGATAAACACTTTAAGTGAAGAAATAAAATCAATTGTTTACCAGACAAAGGGCCCCGAGGGAGCATTTTAGCTGGCACGCGGCTCACGCTCCAACATTCCCACGCGGCGGCTCGTTTCGCGGCCCGGTATCGACGCATCAGAGCGGCGTCCGGCATCAAAGGCGCCGCCCCGTCCGGCACGTAACCGGGTCCCAGGTGATAAATATATATATATATATATATATATATATATATATATATAATATATATATATATATATTATATATATATATATATATATATATATATATATATATATATATATATATATATATATATATATATATATATATATATATATATATATATATATATATATATATATATATATATATATATATATATATATATATATATATATATATATATATATATATATATATATATATATATATATATATATATATATATATATATATATATATATATATATATATATATATATATATATATATATGCATGTTTTGTTAAAGACCAAGGCACTTTTTGCTTTTTGTAGTTTCCGCTCATTTCTTTCAATTCTTCTGATCACTTTCTTGGTGTTAGTTTGTAAGTCAAATATTAATTCTCCAAAGTTAATTAGTTACATGTTCGGTTATATTACCTTTCGAATCCTCTCAATTCTCCAAAGTTACGTAGTTACATGTTTGGTTATATTACGTTTCGAATCCTCTCAATTCATTTTCAAAAGTGACATTGCACACAATACAGCGCCCATAAACTACACATATTTGAATTATAATCCTAAGTCTTGTGCGTCTCGTGAATACAATATACCATACCCCATATTCAGCACATTTGCTGATAGCGACGACGATCACATGATACTAGCTTTTGCTGATCTGCAAGGCCTATCCCCACAGGCCTAGAGTTATGCAGGATTTTAGCTGCTTGTTTAGAGGAGGGTTGCGATCGCGGATCAACAAAGCTTCGTGGATGAGGAGGCGAGCTGCGCATGGTTGTGATTTGATGATGGAGGTGTTGTCAACCAGGTGCTTCCGGGTCAACTTGGCGTTGTGATGGTGAGCCATGTGATCCTGTGGTGCCCCATCCCTCAGATGCATCGTCAGTCGTCTAGATAGCGACGTGGTTGTGACCCCAATGTAGTTTACGTTACGAAGCCTACAATCTTCGTGCGGACAGGCAAATTGGTAAACTACATTGGTGCGTTTCAAATCATCACTACACGCCGGACTGTTTCGAATCAAGAGTTGACTAGTTTTTCGGTTTTGGTAATAAATAGTCGGCCGCAATTGATCTGGTGCGTTGATGCAAACGACATTGTTCAGAATAATGTTCCGAATTTCTCGTTCATCTACTTTGTAAGCAGTTGACATGTGGTTTCTATAGTAAAGATGAATCATTTTACCTATCTGACTAGATTTTGCTGAGTTGGCTGTTACACGATCGATGTACATCTTGATCCGCGATCGCCACCCTCCTCTAAACAAGCAGCTAAAATCCTGCATAACTCTAGGCCTGTGGGGATAGGCCTTGCAGATCAGCAAAAGCTAGTATCATGTGATCGTCGTCGCTATCAGCAAATGTGCTGAATATGGGGTATGGTAGATTGTATTCACGAAACGCACAAGACTTAGGATTATAATTCAAATATGTGTAGTTTATGGGCGCTGTATTGTGTGCAATGTCATTTTTGAAAATGAATTGAGAGGATTCGAAACGTAATATAACCAAACATGTAACTACGTAACTTTGGAGAATTGAGAGGATTCGAAACGTAATATAACCGAACATGTAACTAATGAACTTTGGAGAATTAATATTTGACTTACAAACTAACACCAAGAAAGTGATCAGAAGAATTGAAAGAAATGAGCGGAAACTACAAAAAGCAAAAAGTGCCTTGGTCTTTAACAAAACATGCATAAATTAAGATATCCTGCCCAAGTATACCAACATTCACAAAGGACTATCGCAAGAAATTAGTGGCTCATCAGATCGAGGTCAAAGGAAAGCTAGTGTGTGAGTTAGAACTTGAACTTGTTGAACTTTACAAAGAGTTCGAACAATGTCACATCGATACCGACAAGGAAGACCAAATCAAGCAGCACTTTAGTCAGAACGCGGAAAACGCCGCCCATGTAAACCATGTTAAAATAGTTTTAAAAAAAACTGTCTAACCTGTATGGGGGGCACATTATCCTACCTGATTCAAAGGATGGATTTATTAACCTTCCCTCCGCTGAACTAACTGAAGATCAGAAAGAACTTTTGAATTTAGGCTTAACCCTATATGTAACAGGGGGGCGGATTCCGCCCCCCCCCCCCCCCCATCATGTTTTTCGCAGATATCTCCAGAACGGCTGGGAGCAGGCCCATTAAATTTTAAGACTTTTCATAGAATTGAGCTCAGCATTTGGAGTCAAAATTTTGAGTTCTTAACTTGAACAGAGGCGGTTCCGGGGCACAGTTTTGGGTGGGTTCGGAGGCGACATTTGGCGAAAATACGGAAATGCGATCTTCACGGTTTCTTCCTAACTGCATCAAGTATGAAGGAGTTACATCGGCTTACCGTGATTGCAACAAGTGCAAATTAGATGATGTTAATGAAATATCATACAAAATTGCATGGCAGAGGCGGTTTCAGGGGCTTGAAAAGGGGGGGGGGTTTCCAGGAAGTATTCAATGCTTGGCGGGAGCCAATAGAGTAATGTAGGGAGCATTTATAGCTATCAAGATGTAAAAGATAGCTTCTGCTTCCATTATTTGCATAATTTATTACATATAGAGTTTCAGGGGCGTGTTCAGGAACATGAAAAGGGGGTGACTGGCATGGTGATGACGATATGCCAGCGATAACGGCGCAATATACGTTTAGCTTATAATAATATATGCACATATGAGACCAGAAAAGGGAATAAAGTCATTTTTTTTGCAGAGGCGTGCTCAGGAATGGAAGAAAGGGGGTCATATTATTGCAAGGAAACTAAGAGGCATGGGCGTACAATGACATAACATACTGCAGTTTTCGGATGAAACACGCACCACAGGCTACTCTACGAACGATTATAAGATAATAGGCGAGTCCAGGTAGGGTAAAGGGGGGGGGGGGGTAAGCAATGTTAATTGAAGTTGTAAGTGAAATAGTCACGGTTGACTAGTTAGTATCATAATAGCGGATAATATACTTATCAAAAGGTCTTGCGCCGCCCTAGTTTGGATCCTGGATACGCCTATGATGAAGTACAACATGCAAAAAGGAACTATCTATGATCAGTAACATATTTATAGTGCTGAGTAGCAACTTGTCTGCGGTTAATATTTTCCCCAAATTTACCCCCCTTTTTCACTAACCTGGTACCGCCTATGGCAAAAAAATATGATTTATAACTGTTTTTTATAATGTCTCAATCACATACCATTTCATTTATTAAAAAAACATAAAAAATGGTTTTATTACGCATTTACTTCACCCCCATATTGAGTGACCTGCACACGCCTATGATTTTTGAATTTTCAAACGTCACCATCATATATCAGTTTCCGATTCAATCTCTATCGATTCCTATTAGTTGTGTTAAAATCCGTCGATAAACATGAAAGCTATGTTGGATCAAAAATACCACTCAAATTTGTAGTGTTTGTCCCCCTGTTGCCCCCCTATCCCAAATTTATATTTTTTTATTATTTATAAATGTAGATCGTGTTGAGGGGAACCAAACACCGTTTCATTTTTGAAAATCGAACGGGTAGATCTCGAGATCTCCGGGGGGGGCGGAATCCGCCCCCCCCTGTTACAAATAGGGGTAGCCAGGAGCCTGTTACAAATAGGGTTAACTGCCATTACCAAACAAAATATGACCCGCTTGACAAAAAAGCGGAGCTTGAGGTCCTGTATCAGGACATACTCAAACGGCAAAAAGAGAAAAAGGTTGAAGTTGATCCTAACCTAAAAGATTGTCTGATCGGAGAGGGCTCAAAAGTCCGTGGCATTTATAGAAGCAAGTTGTTATATTTATATATATATATATATATATATATATATATATATATATATATATATATATATATATATATATATATATATATATATATATATATATATATATATATATATATATATATATATATATATATATATATATATACCGCTCAGCCGCCGTTGCCACCGCTCCACTGTTGCTCGCCTTCCGACCCCGCCACCGCTGTCAGTCTGCTGCCGCCGCCGCCACCGCTGTCTGCCGCCGCCACCGCCGCGCTGTCTGCCGCCGCCACCGCTGTCAATCGCCGCCACCGCTGTCAATCGCCGCCACCGCTGTCAGCCGCCACCGCTGTCAGCCGCCACCGCTGTCAGCCGCCACCGCTGTCTGCCGCCACCGCTGTCAGCCGCCACCGCTGTCTGCCGCCACCGCTGTCAGCCGCCGATGGCAGAGGCGGGCCGGAACCAAACCAAAAAGCGTTTATGCTGATTATTTGTACTTAGCCAATGAATTAAGAATTGTATTGTTGTATAACAAAGCAACCTGATATCGTTACTCTCATTATTATCGGTGCTGAGTTACTATCGTTACTCAGCACCGAATTACTGAGTTGCAGATAAAATCGTAGCGTTTTATGCGGCGCATTTTCATTTAAAAAAAACGTCGAAAATGAATAGGAGCAGGCTGAATACAGCCCAGTCAGCTGAGCTGATGAACACTCCGCCCTGCTTATACGGACCGAACATCAGCTGAGCTGATGAACACTCCGCCCCGCTTATACGGACCGAACATCAGCTGAGCTGATAAACACTCCGCCCCGCTTATACGGACCGAACATCAGCTGAGCTGATGAACACTCCGCCCCGCTTATACGGACCGAACATCAGCTGAGCTGATAAACACTCCGCCCCGCTTATACGGACCGAACATCAGCTGAGCTGATGAACACTCCGCCCCGCTTATACGGACCGAACATCAGCCGAGCTGATGAACACTCCGCCCCGCTTATACGGACCGAACATCAGCTGAGCTGATGAACACTCCGCCCTGCTTATACGGACCGAACATCAGCTGAGCTGATGAACACTCCGCCCCGCTTATACGGACCGAACATCAGCTGAGCTGATGAACACTCCGCCCCGCTTATACGGACCGAACATCAGCTGAGCTGATGAACACTCCGCCCTGCTTATACGGACCGAACATCAGCTGAGCTGATGAACACTCCGCCCCGCTTATACGGACCGAACATCAGCTGAGCTGATGAACACTCCGCCCCGCTTATACGGACCGAACATCAGCTGAGCTGATAAACACTCCGCCCCGCTTATACGGACCGAACATCAGCTGAGCTGATAAACACTCCGCCCCGCTTATACGGACCGAACATCAGCTGAGCTGATGAACACTCCGCCCCGCTTATACGGACCGAACATCAGCTGAGCTGATGAACACTCCGCCCCGCTTATACGGACCGAACATCAGCCGAGCTGATGAACACTCCGCCCCGCTTATACGGACCGAACATCAGCTGAGCTGATGAACACTCCGCCCCGCTTATACGGACCGAACATCAGCTGAGCTGATGAACACTCCGCCCCGCTTATACGGACCGAACATCAATCATCGTTCCACGGGCAGTAATATGTTGCGCATAGCCAATACCTCCCTGCCTGCCGCCAAAACGTGAAGACGTATAGTAAACACGCTGTCGGCAAAAGACTGGCCTTTTTTTCATAGAGAAATAAACAAGTTTGTTTTTTTGCAGGCCTCGTCCAATAAATGTGTGTAGCCTGCACTGTGTCAAATGAACAGCTCATTCGGTCATTCGACACGTTCCCGATATATTTCAGTTTAAGATATAAATTAGCGTGGATTACACCCAGGTAACACCCAGGTAACATACAAAACACCCAGGTAACATACAAAGGTAACATACATTACACCCAGGTAACATACAAAACACCCAGGTAACATACAAAGGTAACATACATTACACCCAAGTAACATACAAAACATTCCGATTATCTTCAGACATGTATTGTATCATTGTAGAAAAGTTAGGGGCCTGATATACTGATACACTGTGCAGAGCACTGCATTAGCAATGCTGATATACTGATACACTGTGCAGAGCACTGCATTAGCAATGCTGATATACTGATACACTGTGCAGAGTACTGCATTAGCAATGCTGATATACTGATACACTGTGCAGAGCTCTGCATTAGCAATGCTGATATACTGATACACTGTGCAGAGCACTGCATTAGCAATGCTGATATACTGATACACTGTGCAGAGTACTGCATTAGCAATGCTGATATACTGATACACTGTGCAGAGTACTGCATTAGCAATGCTGATATACTGATACACTGTGCAGAGCACTGCATTAGCAATGCTGATATACTGATACACTGTGCAGAGCACTGCATTAGCAATGCTGATATACTGATACACTGTGCAGAGCACTGCATTAGCAATGCTGATATACTGATACACTGTGCAGAGTACTGCATTAGCAATGCTGATATACTGATACACTGTGCAGAGCACTGCATTAGCAATGCTGATATACTGATACACTGTGCAGAGTACTGCATTAGCAATGCTGATATACTGATACACTGTGCAGAGCACTGCATTAGCAATGCTGATATACTGATACACTGTGCAGAGTACTGCATTAGCAATGCTGATATACTGATACACTGTGCAGAGTACTGCATTAGCAATGCTGATATACTGATACACTGTGCAGAGTACTGCATTAGCAATGCTGATATACTGATACACTGTGCAGAGTACTGCATTAGCAATGCTGATATACTGATACACTGTGCAGAGTACTGCATTAGCAATGCTGATATACTGATACACTGTGCAGAGTACTGCATTAGCAATGCTGATATACTGATACACTGTGCAGAGTACTGCATTAGCAATGCTGATATACTGATACACTGTGCAGAGCACTGCATTAGCAATGCTGATATACTGATACACTGTGCAGAGCACTGCATTAGCAATGCTGATATACTGATACACTGTGCAGAGTACTGCATTAGCAATGCTGATATACTGATACACTGTGCAGAGTACTGCATTAGCAATGCTGATATACTGATACACTGTGCAGAGTACTGCATTAGCAATGCTGATATACTGATACACTGTGCAGAGTACTGCATTAGCAATGCTGATATACTGATACACTGTGCAGAGTACTGCATTAGCAATGCTGATATACTGATACACTGTGCAGAGTACTGCATTAGCAATGCTGATATACTGATACACTGTGCAGAGCACTGCATTAGCAATGCTGATATACTGATACACTGTGCAGAGCACTGCATTAGCAATGCTGATATACTGATACACTGTGCAGAGTACTGCATTAGCAATGCTGATATACTGATACACTGTGCAGAGCACTGCATTAGCAATGCTGATATACTGATACACTGTGCAGAGCACTGCATTAGCAATGCTGATATACTGATACACTGTGCAGAGTACTGCATTAGCAATGCTGATATACTGATACACTGTGCAGAGTACTGCATTAGAAATGCTGATATACTGATACACTGTGCAGAGTACTGCATTAGCAATGCTGATATACTGATACACTGTGCAGAGCACTGCATTAGCAATGCGGATATACTGATACACTGTGCAGAGCACTGCATTAGCAATGCTGATATACTGATACACTGTGCAGAGCACTGCATTAGCAATGCGGATATACTGATACACTGTGCAGAGCACTGCATTAGCAATGCTGATATACTGATACACTGTGCAGAGTACTGCATTAGCAATGCTGATATACTGATACACTGTGCAGAGTACTGCATTAGAAATGCTGATATACTGATACACTGTGCAGAGTACTGCATTAGCAATGCTGATATACTGATACACTGTGCAGAGCACTGCATTAGCAATGCGGATATACTGATACACTGTGCAGAGCACTGCATTAGCAATGCTGATATACTGATACACTGTACAGAGTACTGCATTAGCAATGCTGATATACTGATACACTGTGCAGAGCACTGCATTAGCAATGCTGATATACTGATACACTGTGCAGAGTACTGCATTAGCAATGCTGATATACTGATACACTGTGCAGAGCACTGCATTAGCAATGCGGATATACTGATACACTGTGCAGAGCACTGCATTAGCAATGCTGATATACTGATACACTGTGCAGAGCACTGCATTAGCAATGCGGATATACTGATACACTGTGCAGAGCACTGCATTAGCAATGCTGATATACTGATACACTGTGCAGAGTACTGCATTAGCAATGCTGATATACTGATACACTGTGCAGAGTACTGCATTAGCAATGCTGATATACTGATACACTGTGCAGAGTACTGCATTAGCAATGCTGATATACTGATACACTGTGCAGAGTACTGCATTAGCAATGCTGATATACTGATACACTGTGCAGAGTACTGCATTAGCAATGCTGATATACTGATACACTGTGCAGAGTACTGCATTAGCAATGCTGATATACTGATACACTGTGCAGAGTACTGCATTAGCAATGCTGATATACTGATACACTGTGCAGAGTACTGCATTAGCAATGCTGATATACTGATACACTGTGCAGAGCACTGCATTAGCAATGCTGATATACTGATACACTGTGCAGAGTACTGCATTAGCAATGCAATGCCAGAAAATACAGTCTAAGCCGCAGTATAACCCGCACAGTACAGTCCAACCCGCACCTGGCCGTAAATGTCAGCGGCAACTTTTGCTTTCCTTTACAACTTGCTGGGCCCCATTGTGCACCACAGAGCATCTTCCAAAGGGAACAGTTCACCTTGACATAGTTCTTGATAGTTGGCGGTATGGGGCATCTTGAGCTAAACAAAAAAAATATTACTTTGGTTTGGACCATAGATGGATATCTGTGGAGAAAAAAGTAAGTTTATCTTTGTATGACACGTGACGTCATACAACACCAGTGGTTGTTATGGCTCCGCCTGGCACCTACTACAGTCTCTGACAAGGGGCCGCCGCGCCGCGCGGGCGGCTGAGCGGATATTAGCGAGGCGTCGTGATCAGAGACTACGTGCCAGAGAGTGTATCAAAAGCTCCGGATGTAAGGGCAACAAATCAGCCAATCAGCGATGGGAGTTACGATGCACACTGCCGTGCAAAGGAAGAACCACGCATGTCACAATTTTCGGGCGGTTGACATGCGTGGTTCTTGCTTTGCACGGCATGACTCGTTCCGGCTTCTAGGACTTCGGTAAGCCAATGTTAATTAATTAAGGGGTTTCTAAGAAGATGTGAAAGCTTCTCAAGTACATTTTCGAGCATGGAGTACAGCTGGCCAGAGGTCGAAAAATGTACCAACTCGCCAGCCAGCGCTAGTAGCAAAACATGCTCATCAATATCGGCCAAGTGTAGCAAACCAGTAAGGCGCCGTAGTTGGCGATGAACGAGCGAGCGCGAAATAAATGTATCGTGAATTTCAACCCGATCGGGCAAGTAGTTCCTGAGATACAAAAAAGGTGCGCACGTGCGCACGTGCAGAGGCACCCCACCCATGACTTGTGGGTAGGCGGCGGCGAAGGGGTCCCTAACCACACACCAAATTTGAACACGATCGGCTCAGCCGTTCCTGAGATATAGAATAGGGGTGCGCACTTGCGCACGTGCAGAGGCACCCCATCCCTGACTTGTGGGAAACTGGCGGTTGAGAGGTCCCTAGCCACACACCAAATTTGCACACAATCGGCTCAGCCGTTGCAGAGTTGTTGCGAGAAACACTTTGCAACACCCCTCACGGGGCACGCGCCACGCGCAGTGGTAGTCACACACATGAGTCGGCACCGGTCTCAAACAGGGTAGGTTAGATGGGGCTGCTTAGCAAAAAAAAACAGCTTGTCAATCGCACGTGTGGTTGCCAGAGATATGAGCTTCTCAAAAGCGTCGCCACGGGTCGGGTCGGGCCGGGCCGGGGCGGGGCGGGCCGGGCCGCTCATATTCAGATTTGTTCCCATATACCACGGAAAGACGAGCGAGCGCGAAGCGCTCGCTCGTAAACAGTCGACTCTACACTCGTAAATTCATGCAGGATTTTACGACCAATGAAATGTATTACAGTAATGTTGTCAGCTCGATACTTTTTTCACTAACAACATAGACTAAACATAGAACATAGACTTAAAGTCGTCGTTTAACATCGTTATCGGCTAATTCAGGCCACAAGTTCACATATCTGCACACTTAATATGATTTGCTACTGCCATTCCTCAAACAATACCGCAACTGGTATCGGTAGACTGCTCTGGCCTGGCCAGACACCGGTGGAAATGTAGCCATCACTATCTGAAAGCACCAACTTGAATCGCGCAGCTGCGACATCGCGTCGCAGCTGCTACATTGGACCTTTTTCAGGAATAGTAGTAAATAACGAGGTGCAGTAGTGCGCAAGTTTCCGATGGTATTTTTGTCCGTTCGTATACCCATTGCAGGGCACTTAAGTGACAGAAAAGGATCGAGTTTTTGCTGTAGTAAGAGTTATGACCAAGTTGTGATTCAACTCTGTTTTAATTCTACCATCACTATTCAGCGCTGCCTTTGAAGCAAGCGCCGCGAGTGCGACGCTCCTCTGTGGTCACAGTGGATATAAATATGGTGGTGATGTGGTGGTGATGTGGTGGTGATGTGGTGGTGATATGGTGGTGATGTGGTGGTGTGATGTGGTGGTGATGTGGTGGTGATGTGGTGGTGATGTGGTGGTGTGATGTGGTGGTGATGTGGTGGTGATGTGGTGGTGATGTGGTGGTGATGTGGTGGTGATGTGGTGGTGATGTGGTGGTGTGGTGGTGATGTGGTGGTGATGTGGTGGTGATGTGGTGGTTTGGTGGTGATGTGGTGGTGGTGTGGTGGTGTGATGTGGTGGTGATGTGATGTGGTGGTGATGTGGTGGTGACGTGGTGTGATGTGGTGGTGATGTGGTAGTGATGTGGTGGTGATGTGGTGGTGATTGTGGTGGTGGTGTGGTGGTGATGTGGTGGTGATGTGGTGGTGATGTGGTGGTGTGGTGGTGATGTGGTGGTGGTGATGTGGTGGTGATGTGGTGGTGATGTGGTGGTGATGTGGTGTGATGTGGTGGTGATGTGGTGGTGATGTGGTGGTGATGTGGTGGTGATGTGGTGGTGTGATGTGGTGGTGATGTGGTGGTGATGTGGTAGTGATGTGCTGCTCTTGTGGTGATGTGCTGTGACGTCATCCATGACACTGAAGCAGTGTGAAGAGTCCAGAAAGGGAGCTAAAGATTTGCCATTGTGATTGCAATTGAAATTGCAGGTGAATACTGTGAGCCCGAGGCCTGTCCACACGGGTCTGCGGCCGCCGCGGCTCCCGCGGCCAAAAGGGCGAGGCTTAATCGTCAGCCAATCACGAAACAGCAGATCTGGGAGGAGATACTCTACTCTCTGCGGCTCCTGCGGTTGCTCGGGAGCAGCCGCAAAAGAACTTCGACATAAATGGCGCGCGTCCGACAAAGGTTGCGCACTGTTTTGTTGATATCGCAGCTCAATGGTGGCTGTTTGACCAAAAAAGACAACTAGTAGTGACTCGTAGATATTCATGTAGGTGAGTGGTTTTGCAAAACATTGAGGGTTTCCATGAAATT